>JAUZSS010260815.1:0-10503 GCA_035668195.1 Sarracenia psittacina
AGAGAGAGAGAGAGAGAGCATTTGGGGGGGTGGGGCAACTAGGGTTGATTAGAGAGTTATCATTAATTCTCTAGGTTTATGTATATGTCCTTATTTTAATGCTTTAAGAGATATATATAAATATATCCCTTCCTTAATCCATTAAAATAAAATATGCATATTAGGAAGCCAAATTCCTGTTAGGGCCGGCAACTTAAATGTGGAAGTATATCTTATTTTATTTTATATACATCAAGTATATATAAAATAACCTTAAGTATATAATGTATTACCATAAAGATAATTAGCAATATATACTTAACTAAAACAAATAATTCTCCCTCCTACAAGTGCCCCTACATGGGATTAATTCCTATGAAACCACTTTGCCAATTTTGCCCCTACATATTTAATTTAATACCTTGAACGTCCCAGCGATAAAATATGACGATCGAATTAAATTAAATTGAACCGAAGCCTACCAAAAACCCGTGCGTATAAAAGGGCTACGTGAGGGATCCCGTGGAAGTATAGGACTAGGGCTCACTGTACGAGAAAACCAGATATACCAAACTCAAGCCCCGAGTCAGATCCAATCTCGCACGAGCCATGACTTATTCTACTAAAAGCCCTGACTGAACTCCTAGCCCTAAACTCAAATTATGTCTCGAGTTTTCGATTATCAAATGTACTGATATCTCCTCATATTTAAGATATGGATTTTCGATAATCGAATTATGCTACTGACAACCCGATTCGAAAATCCTCTTTTCCTCGCAACCGCACCGCTTAACTTATTGATATGCAGGATAATCAAATCCACCGGTCGGGTTTGGCATCATCAAACTTATAAGTAAAGCGCACGAGGGGTAACTCCACAACCTAAGTCAGACGTGGTTTCCATCAGCTGATTATCAACCATCGAACAAATAACGTCAGCACTCAACCCACCGGTCATATTGATCTCGTCATAGAATCTCAGCAATTGGTGACTCAAAGTACTAAATATTATCCGAACATGATTTGATCAATCACATCGGGATTAAGAGTATGTGAAAAACATGATAATATAGGATGTGGATCAATTCATATAGTCAGTATAGAATTGATCATCTTATTGATCCTATTCAATACACTCCAAGTGTACTAACACATCGAGTTCGAACATCAAATTCTAAGACCGGAATTCGATTTCTTCGACCTAGCCAAGATTAGCTAATATAATGATGTGCTACAACCTTTCCAATGGATAATCCGGGTCCATTGCGGCTGTGAGCCCACTTGTATATTTGTCAGAACGTTTGACCCGATCATCTCTGCTTCATGCGACCAGTCTAATATTGGAAAGATATACGAACAGTGCATACATAAATCATACATGAAATAAATAAAAAACCAAATATGCACATCATCTCAATAGATTCTCATTAATATGTCCGGATCCCGGATAATAAAATACATAAAAGTATGACTTTTAAGTATACTATCATAACATTAGGAACTTAGCGTATGACGGGACTTATTGTATGGCATCAAGAAGAGGAAGGTTAATCTTGACTTACTTGAATAGTTTAAGCATGTCAGTCATGGGTGGTCCCTTCTTGTGCTGGGGAGATTGTGGTTCTAGACACGATGGAAGGGGTGCCTTTTGTTCCTTGAGGATAACTGGAGGGGGCATTAGTGCCTCCTCAAATGCATATTTGGGTGGTGATGTAGCAGCAACAGGTGCTAGCTGAGCAGGTGAGGACTGGGTGGCGTAGAAGTTATCAGACTCCTCAGCTATCGTCGGGGTTCGTGCTGGCTAAGGCTTGTTAAGTAACGGTCGGGTAAAAAGCTCTTTTCCACTCCTTAAGGTCATGACAACCTTTGCTTGCTTATGGTATACACTACTACTGCGAGGGGTATTGTCGATGACATACTAGCCTTTAGGGTTTACCACGGGCTGACGTGGCAACTTGTCATGCTCTGGATGGCTAAGTGTGGCTGCTATCTATCCTACTTGGGTTTCTAGCTTGGTGATGGACTGAGAGTGAGAGCTGAAAAGTTGAGTTTTCACATCCAAGTCCTCTAAGGCTTTTAAAACAGCCTCCTCAAAGTCTGGGGCTTGAGGTGTCAGAGCAAGTTCTTGTTGTGAGAGACGGTAGGCTTCTTGGTTGTAAGAGTTGTAAACGGGCCTTAATGCCTAAGTCTGCGGTGGTCCAGCAGATTATCATTGATTCATCCACCCAAAATTTGGATTGTTTCTTCAGCCAAGGTTGTAAGTGTTGGAATAAGGGTCATTTCCTGGCCAGGAGAATCCTTGAGTAACGTTAAATTGCTCGTGGATGATGTTAGGGAATTGTTCAAGGTGGGACAATCGGTGACAAAGTGTGCGGGATTCACACATAAGGCATAGAGATCTTTCATGTTTTGTAGGGGCGGTTGAGGTACAAGTAGTCCATTGGTCAACAGATTGTTAAGCTTTCCTCTAAGGGACTTCACTTGGTTGGTAAGATCAACGTTTTGGGTTACCTCATAGAGTCCTCTCATTTTCTGAGTCACTATCCTGCCAATGCGAGAGACCGACACTTGGTGTTGTGAGATTTCGCTTAACTTTTCCAAGTTAGCCTAGGCGTCTATCTCATTGTTTAGCATAAATGCGCCGCCTCACAAGGCATCGACGTATTGGCGATATTATGGCAACATACCTTCGTAGAAGTTCTGAACTAATTTCCATTCCGGGACTTGATGATGGTGACAACTCCTGATAAGCTCCTTAAGCCTTTCTCAAGCTCATGAAATGCCTCACCTTCTAGTTAAAGATAGTGCCAAGTTGTTATGTTATTAGGTTCCAAAGACTTGAACCAATGTTTGGCATTATCTTATAGAGAAAACGGGAACAACTTTAGGTGTTTGGCCTATTCAGGTAGACTGTTAATTCTTATAGTGGAACAAATTTCCAAGAATTCGTCGATATGCTTGTAGGGGTCCTCACTACTGAGTCCGTGAAACAGAGGAAGTAGTTACAATAGGTTTGGTCTTATTTCATAGTTTCCAGGGCCAATAGTGGGTGGTACTATGCAGGTGGTAGACTCGTAGGTCGTTGGAATGTAATATTCTATTAGAGCCTTGAGTTGGAAATCAGCTTGATTGGGTTGATCATTTTGCCAATTATCGATAAGGTCATAATTCTATCCTGCAACAATGGTGGGTGTGTGCAGAAGTACAGGAGATCGAGGGACAGGGGATGCTCTCGCAGTAGTTCGATTGAGTCTGCAGGTGCATTCAATTTCAAAATCAAATGGTGCTAAGTCACACAGCCGGGAGCTGTGACCATGCACATACCAATGATTACTTGAAAAGGAAGCAAAGAAAGCTTACTGGTGTAAAACTTTCCAGACGGAGAAGTAGAGTCCAGACGGGATCGCTAATTGTCCGGACGGAATGACAGAAAGTCCAAACGGTGGCGGTGTTTCGATTTTACTAATTTCTATTTTTCAACAGAAAAACTTAAAATCTCAAAACCGGGACGAAAAAATAAAAAAATAATTAAATTAAAATTATTTTAGATTAAATAATTAGTTTTTAAAAATATTTGTGCCAAAAATATTTTCCCGGCAACGGCGCCAAAAACTTATGTGTGTCTTTCGCAATCAAGTTTATAACAAGATTTACACTAACTAAGTGGTTAGTGGTTAGTGGTAAGTCAGGATCGTTCCCGTGAGGAATATTAGGAAAACAGAAATATTTTCTAATTATTTAATAAAAATATTTTAATTTAATTAGCAAAGAAATCTTAGATTTTATTTTATAAAAAGAATATTTTAGTTAATTCTACTTTTAGCTGAAATATACTAAGCTAATAGATAAAATAAAGAAGTTTAGTTTGTGAATGAATCTACCTCATGTTAGAATCCATATTCGTTTAGTATTCTTGTTTCAATTAATTTCTTATTTTAATTAGCTTTTATCAGATTCAAATCCTACTGCGACATGACCAGTATGGAATTCAAGAAAAATATATTTACATGCAAACAAGGTATATTTTATCTAAGACATTGGCACGCACTATCCGAGGTATAATCCGTCTCGTTAATAGTATAAAATGTCTCATGTCTACAATTAAAATCCCGAATACTAAATAAGGCATGCCCTAACTAGGACTATAGCATGGCTCGTGCGGAGTATGACTCGTCTTATACATGGCATGGAATATCTCATATTTAATCTTCGATAAACAAATAAAGCATAGTTATGCAACCCACATTTAATACAATCACATAAAGATTAAATGGAATGTTAATTAATTTAGACAACGAATATTTTTCCAACAAGAAAACATGTCGTCGAATATAAAAGTTGCATAACGAATCCAAATAAAAATGCTAAAATAAAATAATAAAACTAATTTACTCTTAAAATACCAAATTCGGGCTTCATCAGAACCCAGGGTAGACAAAGGACCTTAGCCACACATGGTCGAGGCAAAACCCATCTTCGATTTGTTGTCGGCTATCGCCGGTAGCTCCTCGTCGAGGCTCGAACCTTCCAGTACTGGCTCGAAAGGGTCCAAAAGTGGAATTTTGGACGAAGGAGGGAATTTTTGTCACTGGATTCAAATGTCAAAAATGCTAGGCATCGGGTCAATTTATAAATTTCTAGAAGTTGGAATCCTTTTCGGATTAGGTCCTTATGGCACCGAGAGTCCGGACGGAATCGACGTGTCCGGACGATGATGGCGACAAGGGTCCAAAACGTAATGGAGAGTCAGGACGGTAGTGACGACAAAAGTCCTAACTGTAATGATCTTGTGTCGCAACGGTGTTGGCGATTAGAGTCCAGACAGTGGTGCAGGGAGTCCGGACGGTATGATGCTACTCTTTGATTTTTCTTCCGTTTTCAGTCTTGTTTCAATTGTTTGCTTGTTTTGTTGTTGTTTTATTGATGCTTCACGCTTTCTTGCCAAAACCTGTCTAAGCACAGAAATACTACAAAAACACAATATTAAATGTTATCTCGAGACTAATCTAGTGAAAATAATGGGCTTAAATCGTCACTTTTGAGTGCCGATCAGTAGCAAACTGTAGTTCAAAAGTTCCAAGGCTAAAGTGGGTGTAAGGATAGTGTCACACCCTGACCCTTAGACAAAATTCAAAATGTTTTTAAGTCAAAAGCATGGTCTTAGAAACTTTCCTCCAGGTATAGTGGCATTAAAATTCTGCTATTTATTTTTTAATACCTTTCCCAAAACCAAACTTGTTTTAAAAAATAATAAGTTTCTGAAAAGTAGAGGACCGCTCGAGTGGTCCCATGTCTGCTCAAGCGGAGAGTACGAATTCTGCAAATTTCTGCTAAATCCTACAGTAAGCTTTTGTTACCAAAACTAGTTCTAATATCCTTAACAACACAATATAACATGAATGAGATATTTCCGGTTATTAAAGAGGCTTGCCAAGTTGGAATTATCAAAATTTGTACCCTTCAATGTTAACTGGTCATTGATACTTAAGTTTGAAAACATTGTCAATATAAAGCTTTGAATTCCAACTTGTACCATTCCATTCCCTAAAGTACATATACCTAATATTATCTCATTCACCACCCAAAGACTCATTACCAAACCATCATTAACAAGAAAGGGAGCAATCTACAACAATGATAGATAACAAAACATAAAATTTACCATAAAATCTACTGAAATTTTCAAATGGTAAGTGGGAGTAAACACGACAATGATAGATAAAGAAACATATAATGATGAGTCAAGTCTATTAAGTCCCTCATGGTGAGTGATGGGGAATACATCAAGTTGTCTCTAGTCCTCCGCTACGGCCTTACCGGTGTCACCTGAAATGTTGTTATATAACAACATATGAGCCGAAACTCGTAGGAAACATGATAATCTAAGAATGCAAAACTGTTATTTACGGATGGCTATGCAGTAGTTATGGTAAGTGCAACGTAAATAGTAAACATTAAGTGTTTCTTGTATAATGCTACGCATAACCATTTTAAGAAAAATAGCCTTTCTTACTTACTCTTACTACGCACACTAAAGAATCACATCCTCTAAGTCAACACACAAGATAAATAGTCATCTACCCACGAACTACACCCACAAGGATATACACCGAAATTGACTCACAACGAGCAGTCCCCAACTTATAGGATGGGCCACCCAATAACTAAATATGAGTCATCCTCAACTTACGAGATGAGCTGCTAGATGACATGATATGAATCATCCTCATCTTATTGGATGGCGATGACCCGATATGGATCATCCTCGACTTAAGGATGAGCCACCGGATCACATTCCCAAAGACTCTCACACTCATAAACTCATTAGATGCATCACAAGATTTAAATATTAATCAAATATTCATAAAACCAGGGTGAAACCTAGGCTAGTCTATCACCCGTTGCATAGAACGTCAAACCCCTACCCCTAAATACAACCTTAACCATGTCCATTACAACTATAATTAGGCTTATGTATGAACAAGAATCAACAATAAAACTAATTGCACATTTTTCCCAAATTGGAGAAAATACCCAAACATGCATCAAACCTACAAATCAAAAAGTCTAGGTTATTCTAAGCCCCTTAGAATAGCAAAAACATCAGTAAATTAGGACATACCAGCTGTTAGGGTTTGGCCAAATTAGGGTTCTCTTATAAAATAGCGCATAAAGAATGTATAACACAAATACAACACATAAACACAAGAGAGTTGGAAGATTAGCAAGTTTCGTACCTTAAATAGTGTAAAAGAAGTCCCAAATCAAGGATCACGAGCCTCACTCCTCAGCCAATCACCTAAAAAAATATTTGTTTCGATGAAATCGTGAAATACAATGTATATAACACGATTCCAATATAAAATCGATGAGAACATACCCAAATGACGTCCCAAATCAAGGCTAAAGTGCTCCTTCAAGAACCCTAGCGTTGTATCACAAGTGTTTCTTTTGAGAGGGAGAGAAGGTACGTGAATAAGAACTAAAATCCCGACCTTTGCGATGTTTTTTTTTTTAAAACTAATCTATAAAGACCTATTAGCCCAAGGGTTATTCAATCATGTTCCTTTCTAAGTTTTGACATATAACAACCAATTGATTTGGTTAGTACTAATGTTTGATTGTACATTTATAAGTTTTTCAGGTATTTAATGGACTAATTTCAATATTTTTGAGGTGTTGATAGTATGAAATTTTATCATAAAGATTCCTTGATCAAAGCCCCCAGAGAAAAGATTAAGTATTGAAGTTCACTTTCAGCAGACAAAAAGTTTAACACTTTCAGTTAGAAAGTTCAACACTTTCTGTTAAAGGAAGAAGAAGTTCGGCACAAACAGTCCAAAGGGTTGAACACAAGAAAAGGTTTGACACTTTTATTTAAAAGTTCAACACTTTTCTAAAGGGAAGAACAAGTTTGTCACTTCCAGCAAAAGGTTCGGCCCTTTCACCATGATAAAGTGTAGTTCAACACTAAAGTTTGAAAGGAAAATGGTTCGACAATTTTATATAAAAGTTCGACACTTTCTGTGTTGCCAAGATCGACACTTTTCATGGATAAGTTCGTCACTTTTAAGGCCAAGTTCAACCTGAGGACCTTGAAGAAAAATTTCTACACTTTTGAAGAAAGGGTTGACACAAATATGACTGCTTCAAAAAAGTTCGGCACAAAGCTCAGAAGGTTTGGCACTTTTATCCTGAGCCTTTTCTCTCTCCTCGAGCCCAAGTAGGGTTCGACACTTTTGAAGAAAGGTTCGACACTTTCCATTTTTCACTTCAAACAAAGTTTGACACTTTTGTGGAAAGTTTGACACAATCATCCACAGCCGAAAAAGGTTCGACACTTCTCAGAAAAAGTTCGACACTTTCGCGTGGGATTTCAAAATCGGATGTTTAAACGGTAACTTTTGGAGCATTAAATGCACACCAATGTTTAAATTTCTTTAAGGACTATATAAATAATAAGTTTTAAAGACCAGACAAGAAGAGAACACATACTTACACTATTGCATTCAATGTGTCCTAACCTACTACGAGTAAAACTCATTTACTACTATATTCATTGCTCCATTACTCTTCTGATTTTTATCTCTCTTTTCTCAACCACTCTCCATTGTTTATTTATTATATATTCAATACTTGAGAGTGAATGATTTGTAAGTGACCTATCAATTTGTACATCCTCTCATTTAAGGAGATCGCAATCACTACCAATCTCTTTCATTCACTGTAAAAGCTCCCCTTTGCCTTGAAAATATTGGGCTACGTTTCACCCACAGAAGGATCCCGATTGTAACAGGCTTCGATTCGCCCACTCAAGAATCGTTATTAGGAGATTTGAAATTCCCAACGTGCTTGGAAAGTGGACATAGGTCAAGAGGACCGAACCACTATAACTCGCTCTATTGTATCTCTCTACCCTTACTCCTTTACTTTTCAGTATATAGTATTATCTCCTGTGTGTAATTAATTAATTGAAAGAAAATATTTTGAAAAGGCTAAAAATTTTGCTAATCAACCCATTCACCAACCCCCCCCCCCTGGGGTTGATAACTGTGACCACAATTGGTATCAGAGCAAGTGTTACTGATTAGGCTTAAAAAATCTTTAGTAAAAGATCTATGGCAAACCAAACTAGTTTTCTTCCTGAGGGCCAATCAGCCCATCGACCTCCAATCTTCAATGGAACCAATTATTCCTATTAGAAAAAAAATGACTTTCTTTTTCTAATCATTTGATACGGCTACTTGAAAGCTCATTGTAAATGGTCTCCCCATACCTTCCACCACCAACGAAGAGGGTGGCACCATCCCCAAACTCGAAACTGACTACACTAAGGATGATTGGAAAACATTGCAAATAAATGCAAAGGCCATGAATCATCTTCACTGTGCACTTGGACCCGATGAACTCAATCGAATTCAATGGTGCGATAACGCTAAACAAATTTGTGACAAACTCCAAATTACTCACGAAGGAACTAGCCAAGTAAAAGACAAGAAAATAGATATTTTGATTAGGGATTATTAACTATTTACAATGCATGAAAAAAAAAGGTTGTTGATATGTTCACTAGGTTTAATTTGATTACTAACAATCAAAAAGATCTTGGTAGAACTTTTTAAAATGTAGAGCTTGTGAGAAAAATTCGCAGGTCACTACCAAAGGAGTGGAGGCCCAAGGTCATAGCCATTAAGGAGGCAAAAGATCTCACAAGACTTCCTCTTGATGATATCTTAGGTTCCCTTATCACCCATGAGTTCTCATTTAGAACTTTGCAGGATTCGAAGGCTAAGAAGACCATGGCTTTCAAGACAACTACTCAAGCTTCTGAAAATTCTGAAGAAAAGAACTCAGAAGATGTTGACGAGGAAGATCTTGCCTTCCTTACAAGAAAAGTGTCAAGACTAATGAAGAAGAAGAACAGCTTTGGGAGAAAGTGATTTAGCCATAGCAAGGGTCAATCAAGTAGAGACCCCAGTTTTAAGGAGAAGAAGGATGAAGTCACGTGCTACAATTGCCATAAGTCGGGGAACATCAAACCTGAATGCCCCTTGTTAAAGAAAGATAAGAAAGAAGAGAAGTTGAAAAGATTTCCCAAGAAGGCAATTACGGTGACTTGGGACGATACCGATTCTAACGAAGGAGAAGACGAACCAAGCGATGGAGAGCAAGTAAATCTCTGCCTTATGGCCGACGACAGTGAGGTAACCATTTCTGACTATAGAGATAGTGATGATGAGTCTCTATCTATTGAGGATCTTTAAGATGCCCTTGTGGATTCTCCAAGAGCCATCAAAGATGCAAAAATGAAAAACAAGTCCCTCAAAAAAGAAATCACTAATTTAAACTCAAAAATAAATGTTTTCGAACAAGACAGCAAAACTGAAAATATTTTGGAAAACGAAAATGTTTTGTTGAAACAAAAGGTAAATGACTTAACCAAAATCATAACTAAGTTCACCCAAGGGGAAAAGTACTTAAATATGATTCTAAGTACCAAGTGTACCTTTAACAAATAATGTTTGGGTTTCAACCCTCATGAAAATAAAATAGTCTTGAAAAACCCTGTTGTTAATGCATCTACGCCTAAAGTCTCAAAATGTGATTTTTATGGGAAAAAGGGACATGTTATTCATTCTTGTAACTCAAGACTAAAAGGTAATAAACCAACTAATAATGTATGGGTTAAAAAGGGTGAATCTCAACCTAAAATCCCTAAGAGACCAAAACAAGTCAACACAAAGCCTCCTAAGGCTTTTGCACATTTTCAGCCACCTAAAAGAAAACAGCCACAAGGACCTTACCCAAGGCCTCACACACCTCACCCCGTTGCACATGGACACTTTGGTCCACAATTTCATCATATGCATCCTTGTTAGGATAGTATGCTTAAAAGCCACGCTTTATGTATTTATTATCTGGGATCCCGGCATATTAATGAGAATTTATATTGAGATGTTATGCATGCTGGGATTCATATTTACTTTTCTGTATGATGTATGTATGCATTGTCCGTATATACTG
>JAUZSS010261908.1:0-12500 GCA_035668195.1 Sarracenia psittacina
GGCGGACCATGATGGAAGGCCAAGGCCACTAAAATGCAGACAGGAACAGTCACAATGAGAAAAGAGAGTGGCGCCTAGTCCCCGAATGAGAGACAGACAAGCTTTCTTATAGAAGATTAAGATGACTTCGCCGGGTCACCATTACTTGACTTTGATGGCTTGATTCTTTTTCTTTTTGTTCTGGGACAATCCGGTTAAATCAAATTAAAAAAAGGCAAGGAAGAACGCGGCATGCTGATCCTGAATATTCAGAGAACAAGACAGCAAGCGAGCGTACCTTTGTTCGCTTCTTCTCCACCAAGCTTCGGTGCCACGGTCGGAATGGGATCGGGTGTTTTCACTTTTTTTCGTACCCTTACAACGAAGGAACAATCTCAAATAGACCAAGACCCGACATGGAATAAATTCAATGAAAGCTTTTCCTTCCATTTCAGAAAACTTTGTTTTGCCTCACCCTGGCTCACCGGCAGAGGCAGGGTTTTAGCTAGGGGACGAGTCGCAGGCGTGCAGGCGTTCGACCTGAACAACATATGTAACAGACTCCTGGTATCAACCGCTCTTTTTAACAGGAGCTACCCCCTATATACAAAGCGGAATCCTGTATCTGTACCTTTTCTCTTGGGCATCTCACTTGGAATGCAAAGCTAAGGTAACACTTTACCAGTAGATCGGACCTGGAATCATGCCGGTATATCATCCTACGATGAAAAAGCGAAGAAAACGATAGCGACCTCGAATGATGCCCGACCAGGAATCTCATCGCAAGAGTTGAGCGAAAAGATAAGAACCCAACGAGAAGCCAGGAGCCTGGAAAGACCCATGGAATACTAAAAAGAAGAGTTAGGGCTTTTCAAAAACCAGTGGAAAGGAAAGAGTTGTTCCTGTCACCTTGGAGGGTGGGATAGGGCCCTAACGAACAAACAAGCAATCTAACCCCCCTTCTCTCTTTCCGCCAGCCAGGGACCAGGGAAAGCCCGCGTAAGGCCAATGCAGGCTCTAACCCAGATATTCCAACATCAACTCCAGCTGATAAACAACCCAACGAAAGGAATGAAGCTGAACCATCGATCTCGTCTAATGGCTTTGAAGCCCCGCCCCCAATAGGCGAGTACCTTCACTCATCTCCAGATCCGGCATCTATCCGATGGTTGCGAATACCGGTACTTATCTCCTTCTGCTTGTTCCGGTGCCCATCCGAGGGAAGTCATTCTTTATCTGATACAGATGCCCATCAACCACCAGTGGGAGAAGCAAATGACCTCGATTCGACTCCATAACTCGTTTTCCCCCCGAAGGGGAAGCAAGTGAGCCATCTGCAAGTTCCCCAATGCCTTCCGAAACCTGACGGAACGGACTCCGAACTAAGAAGATGCGAAGGACTCCAAGCAATCTATTGATGGTTCCTCTGACTAGCCAGCCCTATCTGCGCATTTGACTCCTTATCTCTGGGGATAGACAGTTCTAGTTCTAGCTCTAGCGAAGCTAAATTAGTGATTTCCCGCCTCCTGATCCCGATCCCTAGCATTTTCCTAACTCAGGATTCTATTCCGTTCTCTTTCTTCCTTCCTGCATAGTGTAAGTGTACGTTGCCTGATGACTGTATTGATTCCGTCAAACCTCCATCAACCAACACGAGCATATAACAAGAACATGATATGATTTGAAAGACAAAAACTTGAAAACACTGGGAATCAAAATAGTGTTGACTGTGCAGGCACATTCACTATGGCCATTCTCTAGAAAGAATGAGAGCATGAGCAAGTATACAATGATGCTCTCAACTACCCTACTGGTATATATTCCCTTAGACAGTGGGGGCTCCTTAAAATTGTGGTTGGATACTGGGAGCTTGACCACGATGCTTTTGTGTGGGAGAATGAGATCCTCAAGATCGAAGTTGAGGAGATTTCTTTCCTGACTGGCCTTTCTCATCGAGGAGAGGAAGCCCATCCTCACAGGTGGGGGGATGAGGTGGAGGTGGCGAGCTCCATACTGTCACTTAGTATGTAACTAAACATATACTGCAATCCAAATGCATGGAAAGTGAGCAACTAGGTCTCCATCAGACAGGTAGTGAACTTTCACTTAAATATTCTCCTTCTCATGTTGAATCGCATGTTAGGATCCTCATCTCCACACTTGGCATCTCATGCACTCACTGATGTACTACGGAGAGCAGTGCCTAAGACCGATAGTGTTCGACTGGTGTACATAATTACTAGGCAGTATGAAAGCCCAATTGACTGACTGCAGACTTGGCAAGATCCAACACTTTGGTTATGGTTGCATTCAGTCTTCTTATTTCCTAGAGAGAGTGTCAAAAATCACCCGTCAGTCCCCATTCCCATGACTGGGCTTCAAGAGACCAATATGCTCAGGTGGATAGACATGATGTATAGGCTAGGTGGAGCCATCACCAATGCTTTTAACATCTTCTTCCTTAACTAGTGGTTAGATAAAATAATTCCCATTGATGACTACCCATATGCCAGCACTCACTTTCGTCGTGATCAGTATCTAGTGCTTCTACCGGCCCTTTTGGGAGCTGGTAATATTTGCCTATATATTACAGGAACCACCTATTTAGAGGAGGAATAGGTATTCGAAAGCAAGTTCAAGAAAGTACGCAAACCGATTCACACCAGGATGATGGATTTCCTGCTCTAAGCGAACGGATAATAAGAAAGAGATATTAAGAAGAAAGAGAGACTGATACTGATATAGTGGATTGAGCACGATACCCCAGCAGGAAGCAAGCTAGGGATTCCAGAGCCTTAAACGAGAGGGGGGGCAGTCTCAGAAGCAGTCGAAAGGAAGGAGGTTAATCTTCTTATTTCTCGAAAGCTGAAAGAGGGACAAACAGAACGAACTGAAAAGCTTGCCAACCTAGTAAGCAGTAATCAAGCTCCAATGACCCTTGCTAATCTAAATATAGTAAACAAAAGCGGAAATTCACCTTCTTTGAGGAGCGGTATACCAGAAGAAAGAAGAAAATTCCGCATTGATTGAAGATGAAGAGCCGAACCGAAGTCGAGAAAGGAAAGAGAGCTGAAAGCGCGAGTTTGTGTAGGTAGATGTTGCCTGGTAGGGCAAATAGTAGTAGACTTTCAAGCAAGACCAGTGTCCGACGTATCGCATTAGCTAATCAAGTTTTCACGTACTTCTAATGGATTCAAGTAAATGTCTGAACAGTCATTTCAATCTTTTTCTTCCACCTCTAGCCGAGGAGACAAAAGGATACGGATCTCCCGCACTAGAGATTTTGAGTTTGTGTAAAAAATCTTCCCTTTCCCTCTCCACTTTCATTTGAACCAATAGTTCATATAGAGATTTAAGTGCTCGAGCCTGCTCCTCTGTGAGGGGGCTAGCCTTCGTAAGAACTGGACGTTGTTGCACCATATCTTTTGTATCCATGTGATTTACTTTCTTTCATTTATCTTAAAGCGATCTTTGAACAAAGGTGCTTCTTTAGTTTACAGTTTCGACCAGGTCTTCAAACTGAAGAATGCTGCCTGTTGTTTACATGCAACTGCGTGGGATCTTCCTCACTCATATAGGTATAGTCAAAGAAGTCTAAACAGAAATTCAGTCTCAGACTAGCTAGGGGAAGCAACGAATCCTTATTACAGTAAGGAAGGAAAGATACATCCATTGAAGGTTAAAGGTCCAGCTGCATCCTGACCTGTTGGAGACCCGGTAACATACATATACGGTAGCATATCCAGCAGAATAAGCTGTTGATTAAGTAGATTCTGATCCAGTAGTAAAAGCTGTATAAACAAAGGATACAGTTCCGATCCCAGCTTCTTTCCTAGGGTGATATTAGCCAAGGTTTATTGACCTATAGCTTATCTGGATCAGCCTACTTTTCTCTATGTTACGTCCTTTCTTTTGTTGTATTCAGTGGGTCAGGGAGGTACCCGCACGTGCTTTTTTCTTACCGGGAAAGACGTCGCTTTCCTAAGGAAGGCTTCGCTATTTTCCCGATGCTGGCATTTTCCTATGTATTTTGCCCACTCACTTATATGAGTACAAGACGCTTTCTATTCTCCACTGCTCTCCGCTCTAATTTTCTTATTCTTACTGCTAACTGCTACTCTTAGTCAGTCCTCCCATTAACTAGAGCCAAGACTGTGCCTCTATCTCCTACCTTCTTTATCTCATTTTGAATCGTTGATTGCTTGTGTGCGCTTCCTTTCTTTCTGTGTTAGAACGCTTTCCTTCTGGTGTGCTGGCAGGCAAGGTAGGACGAAGACTGGAGTCCAACCCGAAAGTACAAGAAGGATAAGGATCAAAATCTAAGCCCGCTTACCCCGCTGAAAGAACGTCTTTTGTCTTACGCCTCTTTGCTTTGGTTTCTTAAAAAGCGGACTAGGCAATAAGAGGCTCAACCATAAGCCCAACTCTATCAAATTAATCTCGGGGGTTGAAAAGAAGATTATTGGAATTCTTGGAAGCGGCTTTCGAGTGAGGGCAATCGCCTATTTCATATCCTTCCCCCTCGAGTCGAGTAGCCGCGAATAGCCCGAACCCACTCCCGTACCTCTTCCAGAGAAAGCCTTCTCTTCCGGTGACTAATGGAGAGGATGACCCGTAACAGGAACCTGTGAATGAAGTGCATAATGTAACGAGAGAGTCACGAGCCACAGGTCCGCGAGTCCTTTTTACAAGTCAGAATAGGTTGTATCGAACAGGAAGAAACAAAGGAATAGAAATCCCAATCCCAAGTCAGCGGGTAACAAACAGAATCGGTCTTTGTCTTGTAAGGAATATTAGTCGGTAGTAGGTATTTGTTAGTATCTAATCAACATAGAGTAGGAACCAGCGAGCCATTCGAAAGCAAAAAAGCTCTTGTATGAGCAAGCAAGTCAAGGTCAATCAAAGAAACCAAGAACTACTCAACACCATTTTACACTAAAAGATAAAGCCTATAAACAAGAGGGAATACAACGCACGGAGTTCTCACGTCAAGGAGTAGATAAGCAGACACTGTGAAAAAGCCGTATGCACTAGGGTGGTCGTAGATCAGGCAAAAAGTACTTTTTCGGAATCAGGTTAGTCAAAGGTCAGGAGCTCAATCAAAACTAGCTACACTTGCCTCTCAGCCTGCCTGCCATAGTATCCACACCTCAGGCCTTGGAACGGATCCACATCGTATTCATTACTGAATATCTATATGGTTCACCAACTTCCTCGTTTTGTTGCTCGGATTCGAGAGATGGCCTTTCAATACAATAGACCTTAGGGGAAGATAAGACAGACGCAACACTCATCCCGATGGATGCGAGACAGCAGATGATGTGGGAGGTGTGTTTCCCAAGGAAGAGAATACAAGAAAAAGAGATCCGCAACTTTGACTTAGCCCAAGCAATGCGCTCCGAAGGGCATTGCTTTCGGTGCAATCCATATCTCTTCCCTTGCTTTGCCTGCCTGCTGCTCTGCTCCCCCTTCGAATGGATTGGATCCGCTGCCCCTCCAATAGAAGCTGAAGATGCGGGCTTAGAGCTTTCACCCCGCTTTCCCTACTTCAATGGAAAGGGGGGAATCGCCCATCTAATAGCCGTTTCTTCGGTAACGGTCTTTCCAAGCAAGATGCACTTCTTACTGGCTTTCATCTTAATTAAGTACCAGATAAAAGAAACTATTAGTAAGGAGTTCACGGATGCTTTTTTCTCATCGTGTAGCCAGATAATTCGAATACCGCTACATCCTTCCATTCCTCAGAAAAGATGATCTACTAGTTCGCTGGCTCGATGGAGGTGAATTGGATCGGGTGAAAGTGGTTATCAGAAATCGATATCCGGGATTGAGGAAAGAAGTGGGATGATTAGGCCGAAGTGGTTGGTGAAAGCGTAATTTCTTTCTTGCTTCCGTCGCGAAGTTTGACTTCGCGCAGCAAGCGGCACGGAGTGATTTTAGCTTCGCCCTCGCAGCACCAATCTCTGTTGATTCCGGTCCAACCTTGCCTCGGCAAATACAGCTCTACCCGACCCTCCCTGGTCCGGTTGAAAGCCTCACTCCCTCCCTCGATGGGTCCAACCTTCTCTATCAGCTTGGTCCGGTAGAGGATCATGCTAGGGTCAGATGATCCTCCCACCCCTGCTTCCTCGATCTTCATTTTCCTTGTATAGTCATTTTTATTTTACTTTGACATTTGAAATAGATTTCCCATTCTAGTGATCCCTATTTTTGTTTATGGATTAGGACCAATCCCTTTTGCAAGCTTAGTTTAGCTAATCTGCTAATCGAAGAACCAGTTAACCACCCAACAGTAACAACACCACTAACCGCTAGAGAGGCAGTTCGAGATGCAGCTAACTAAGAGTAGCGGATTCTGTTGTTTATCTTGAACCAGTGAATGTATCAGTCGCAGCATTCTTTCCAGGTCGATCGTGAGTAGCCAGGGTTGATTTGGAAGTGGATCCAGTTTATTCACTCCTTATCCGAGTAAGCAGCTTACCCATCAGTTTGAGTGGCTATTGCTTTGGTTGCATCCGAACCCATTATAGTCTCAGTTAATGATGTCAGTGAACCAGCACCAATTGATCGAGTTTACCTAGTAGCATCTCTTCCAGGTCAAGACCTTCGCTTTACTCTCCCCCTTGGAAGAACTAAAAAGATAGAAAGAACTCACTAGAAAGCAAGCTACCTTCGAAACCTTGAATTAATACCCGGTCCGAACCGGATAGAAAATTCCTTACGGGATAACATCTGATTGAATCCCTTCTGAATGCCTGCCTCTCATGAATTCCCTCCCGGAGACTGGAGTTGATCAACGGATACTGCTCAACTCTTAGTCACTGGACCGATTCCTATCTATGGTCGATTTTCTTGGCCTGCCCCGGCGGACTCCTCCATCCACTGAATCCCCTGGCCTACCTTAATCCCGAGGGAATAAAACTCTCCAAAAGAATAGAACTGGGATGGGAGAGGATGGGCATTGACAAATCTGTCTTGACTGGCTGTCATCCGGCTGGACGAGAAGAAGAGTTTTGGTTCTTATCGGTGAGCCTCTCGCCCGAAAGAGGGTTAGCGCAGGTGCCGTAGTAGAGAGAGAATCCTTTCTGTTCTGTTACCGGTCTAGTGCGCTAGTGCCCACCTATGGTGCTGGACAAGGAAGAAAGCCCTTGACTTTACTTGAAAGTCAAGCCTTTCACTTCATTGTTCAAGCTAAAGCCTACTGTTCTTTCAAGTCCTGCCTTCAGAGAAAACTCCTTCTTTCGGGGTACAGGCACTCTCAGTTGTTGTTTCTATACAATGATTCTCGCACACGATTCAGTCCGCCCCTGTCAAATAAAGTGGATGGAGAGCCTTCTTTCTTACCCTTTTAGGTCCGACCTCTCTCTTCCACTTTCCACTTCCCTAAGTTCGTGGTCAACAATCTTTCTCACCTGATCTACGACCACCCTCGCATTTACGGCTTTCGCAGCTAAGGCCTTACTCGGATCGACTACTGATTCACGGAGAAAATCTTTCCATGTCACTGCCTTGAGCGTACTCCACCTTCTAGGGATCCGTCCCCTTGTCTATCATATCTATTCTTCTGGCTTGATTCTTTGCTCCTCCCGGTACTCCTGAGCCTTCCCCTGGTCCTTTGTTGGCCTTCCACATGCGGTTGCTCTTACGGGTACCTGGTTCCCGGTTGGTTTCGCTGCTGCTTCCACTTTGCAATCTTTCGCATAGTGACCTCGTTTCTGGCAACGATAGCACTTGACTCCGGCTTCGCCTTTCTTTACCGGCATATGTTGGATCCTTCCTGTGGAAAGGACGAGGATTACGCCGGTAGCTCCCTCGATTATGATTCCCTCGGCCGTATCTGCTAGCCTTTTCAGGCTGATAAGACTTATGATGCTTACGAACCTTATGGGACCTGGTTCGCTCCGGACGCCATTCGATGCCGAATTTATCGCAGATGCCTTGACTTACCCGAAAATCTTTTCTTTCCTTTTCTGAAACTCTTTTTTCCAGACATCGGTCTATGAGGAACTTCTCGCAGGCCGCAAATAGGGATCCATAGGTGATTGTTTGCATATTTGACTCGGCCAGAGGTCCCGTCCTAATTAAATCGCCCAACGAGAGTGGGAGACCTGCGAGGAACTTCTCCTTCCAAAAGGCCTCTAGGCAATCACCCAACTCGAATACCCGTTCGAGGAATGCCTTCTTATATGACTCGTAGTTTTCCATTGAACGAATCCTCATCGTCATCAAAACGGCGCGGTGCCTCTTATCAGTGTCCTCGAGAGGTCCGCAGAAATGGTGTCGAATGGTAGCAATCCGTTTTTCGACCGGAGCAGGAATCTGCTGGTGATTGGCATCGAGTTCTGCCTCGCCGTCTTTCGCCGGACGGAGGCCTCGATCCCCAGGTTTCCTTGAGCTGGTAGGGCTTCCCACCTGGAATCGAGGATTCCCGTGAAAGCCTTTGTGATCCTCTCGAAGGCCTCAGCCTGGGTCTTTCCCGAGCTCATGTAAGCGGTTGTCATGTATGACAACATCTTCTGGATCTGCTTTTGCCTGAGTCCATCGATAGTCCAAGGATAGACGAAGTCTCCCTTAAAACCTCCTTGATAGTAGGGGGGATCATCATAGGCCAGATCCATAGGTGGGCCTTCTTGTAGCGCCTGGGTTTAAAGCTCTTCAGGGCGCCAATGCGTGCCTCTTCCTTTTCTCCTTCGCTGGAGCTTTCCGAGTAGGAAGACTCATAATCTTTGTTTCCTTTCACTAGAGCGCCGATTCTCCTGCTGGAGCTTGGGTCAGAGACCCATCGTTTGGGCAGGCTCGTGAGGAACTCTACCCCCATTGATGACCTCGACTCTCGTACCCTTGACGGGCCCTTCCTTCTTGATGAGGAAGTCATTAGAAGCTCTGGAGGAAGGGGGAGGCTTGCCAGCCGCCTCCCAGGAAACCTGAGTGTCCATGACGTGGCCTACTACAGACTTCATTTGTGTGATACCAGTCATCACTTCTTCATCTATCCTTCGATTAATACTCTGCAGCACTTTGTTTTCCCAATGGAGTTGCCCGGTTGCCAGGTCGTCGAAAGTCTCTGTCTTAGAATCTGCTGTCACCATAGGGACAGCATAGTACTTCTCGTCGCCATCTAGGAGAAGTGGTTCCCACGGTGGAAAGGACGACTGTTCTAGCCCGAATGGCTTTCGGCTTAGAGTTGTCCACCTCACACCCCGCTCGATGGCTGCTAGCTGCCCTTCGTGGGGCAAGTTCCCATAGGCAAAATCAAGGAGAGACATCGTTTCTCCGTGTTCCGCTACTGCTTTTAGCCACTGCTTCCGAAGGTTTCGTCGCTCCTCATCACTGAGCGCACTTAGCCAATCTTTCCTTCGCCAATAAGATTGGTAGGACTTCCGCTCCCTTTGGAGCCGTGAAGTAGAGAGGTACAGCTTGGTACCCGCGGATAGCATCCCCAGACGGTCTGGTAGGGGGGACTCCCTTACAGTGCTTGTCGTCCCGGAGACGGAATGTCGAGGAACGAAAGGCATTGGGGCCCTCCTGCCCGAGTAGGATGACCTTGTGGATTGGCCAGGATCTTCACCCATAGTGAGGATGACATTGCCCTCGCTATCCATGGTGGTAACAGTCCTTCCAATGACTGTCCTTCTTCTCTCTTGAATATCTTCGGCTGGACCCAAAGCCCACTTCTTTTGGATTTGGACTTGCTCTGGATCCATCTTTAGGGGCATCATGACATGACCCGAATTTCCGCCAGGGAGGAACAGTCCCCGGAAGACCGGAGATTCGTCTTCTTCATTCTCTCTTGTTGCCATCAGATTGTAACCCATCCAGGTGAAGCTGATATTCTCTGATCCGTCCATTAGGCCTTCAAAGCCCTTGCAGCCTGAAGATTCGCATCAGTGAGTGATACCGTCATGTTGGGACTGATGTAGAAAACCACCCTTCCTTTGTTTAGCGGCGCTTCCACAGCTCCGAGTAGCGCCTTCTGGAAGTTGTGGGGCCACCTTCTGTCGAGGATACAGATCAGCACCGCTGTATCCGTATCAAGTCTCACCATGGGAGATATAGACACCTCTAGGTGAGCGAGGCGAATGAACCGGAGACCAGAAAGAGGGTGATACCTTTACTGGGTACAGTGTCGCCTTGATCTTGAGATGAGATCGACATGATCTTACGGGATGTTTGATCATGGGCTTGTATGTGTATGCCAGGTCAGGTAACATACATCCCCCTACTCAGTGTACCGGGTCCATTGAGCATGACCTTTGTGGGATGGAGTATCTGACTATCTTCCTGGTTCGAGGGGATCTTACATGTGCGATTCAGAATAGCTTATATAGTCAGTGAACGTGTTTGGTCTCCTTTTGTACTTGTGCAAAGGCAAGTGGGACTTTGCCAGCCCTGCCCTTGACAAAAGCTGCCTGAGACTGATCAATAAGAAAAGGAATTATGTGCTGTAATCTGAGGGCTAAGATCTTAGAAATACATGTATAAACCACATTGCAACATGCAATGGGTCTATAATCCTTCATAGTAAGAGGACAGCTGAGCTTAGGAACAAGAGTGAAAGCTGTAGCATTCCACCCCCTAGGCAAACATCTATGAGAGAAGAAGTACTGAACAGCTGCAACAACATCATGACCAGTTCTTATGGAAAAAACAAGCACTAAAGCCATCTGGTCCAGGTGCCTTGTTAGGGTTCATGCTGAAAAGGGTATTATTAATTTCTTCATCTGTAACTGGCTTAACCATGGTGAGAGCCTGCTCCTCAGATATCGTATTATAAAACAAGAGATAACATTTCTCCCCGGGTAACTTGTAGGGCATGGAGAGCCAAGTAACCCCTCATAGTAGCTGAAAATTTCATTCTTGATAAGATTGTAATCTCGAAGCTCAGTACCATCTTCTCTCTGAATAGACACAATTTGATTCCGGTTGAACCTAGCATTGGCAGATTTAAAGATGGAGGCTGTGTTTTGATCACCTTCAGAAAGCCATTGGACTCTTTATTTCTGTTTTAGTAAGCTCTCTTCGCCCTTGCAAAGAGTTTCATACTCAACAAGACTCTTTTTCTCCAAATCATGGAGTAATGGATCATTAGGATGACTTCTCAATTGTAGCTGAACAGCACATGAACTTATTCCTTACCTGCACTTTTAGTTTAGTAATTCCTCAAATCTTTCTTCCTACAGGTTAGACTGTTTTAGGCAAGTGTTGACTAGGTGAGGTCTCTGTATCTTTCCTTTGTTGTTGTAGTTTTTATGTATCCCGTCGCATGTAGGATAGAATGTCTTTCCTTCTTTCTTGCCAGCCTCTCCGCTCCTGTCAGCATAGAGTAAGGGATGTTTTCACTCCCGTTGAGAAAGAAGAAATGCCCTAGCTCAGCTTCCTAGCATGACACATCGGCTACGCTATCAGAGACTGGAATGATCCTCCACTTGCTAGTCAGGAAATATCACCGCTCCGTGGGCTTCTTTCGCTGCTCTCTTAAGCTATCGCTCGCTTTACGAGTGCAACCAACCAGCATAAACTCTTAATTAAGAGACTATGCTGGTATCTATCTAAGAGTCAATATCTGTGAGAAGCTTCCTTCTCATACACATCCGAAGCAACGTTTGATCATCAGCATTAGAGAGTTTTGCCGGTCCTTGAAAGAGCGTCATTAGTCTAGCTCGTCATGACTCGATCATGGCCTTAGGCGGAATTGGTCCTGGCCGGAAGAACGAAAGATACCGGCAAGCACAGAGCAGTCGTCCAAAGGGGTTCCGTAGAGTAGTCTAACCCCGGGTCAATCCTTGGAGCTTTCTCCATGTCCGACAGAGAAAACTTGGTGCGAATCGGGGTGATGTAATCCACTGCTCGTCTAACTAATGTACTTATGTAGTTCCACGCAAATATGGCTGCCCGGAGAATCCGTCGTTGCTAAGGAAGAGAGTCGAGCCATAACGGATTGATGTGGCGTAGCGGCGACTGGAATCGATCTGAATGAAGCTTCAAGCGTAGTTCCGGGGCTTCTCCTATACCCCTCCTATATGGAGGAAGATTAGGTGGGGAAGGTCATAGTGAAAGCAGCAAGCTGGAAAGTCGCCGTTGATCTAGTTGCTTCTACTTTCATCGAGATTGCCCTGGTGTTCGTAACACCTCTCTTTGCCGAATCGACTGTTCACTCTGTTCCCATGAAACCATGAACAGAGAATTGCTGTTCTTTCATCCGTTGAGTTTGGTTCTATCGTAACTACACTAAATAAGTAGTTGATCCATCCCGTTAAAAGATGTTGAGTAAGGGCACTTGCTGTTGCCGCTCTTAGAGTAAGCGCTGCAAAGTGAGTAGGAAGAGGGCCGGATTCTTCTTTCTTTACTTGATAGGTCTTAAGGAAGCGATTGACTCCGAGGATCCAAAAATGCTTGACTTTAGGAGGTCCTACCCGGAACTCCCATTCCAGTACTTTCACCGCCTCAAGGCTAGATAAAAACCTGCTTAATGTGCCTGATGTTTTCACAATAATAGCGTAGTCAAGTAGCCCAGAAAGGGA
>JAUZSS010261909.1:0-10498 GCA_035668195.1 Sarracenia psittacina
ATATCAGCTGCAAATTCCATAGACTGATACTGGCTTTGCAAAACATCTGACTTGGAAGTCGAGATGTAGCAATATGCAATCCCATCAATTTTCTTTGGTCGCACCTACAATCGCACGTTTTGTCGCACACACATTTTCTGTAATACAAATGTTGAATCCCATAGTTATCTATTTTTTTTCCTGCCCATACTCTGCCCAGATCTGGAAATGGGCCATGGAGAGGTGTAATGTCACCTAATGGGAAGTCTCTTGGCCTAGTTGTGCCTCCTGGATCCTCAATCACGCAAAGGGGGCTTCTTTTCAGTCCTTTATCATTAAACTTGCATTTTCAGTTTTGGCGTACAGTATTTGGAGGGAGAGGAATTCTAGGAAGTTCGAGAAGAAAGCTAGAACGAGTAGAGCCTTGATTAAAGAGATCGAAAATCTAATTTGGGGCCGCATTAGTGTTAAAAGGGGGATTCCTTTAAATTCCCAAAATTCTGCTTTACAACTTACCTGGGGGATAAATTCGGATATTTTTGGAAAATCACCTGTTTTATACTGATTTTTTTAATTGGCTCTAGCATGTACTAATCTGATTTTTCCTGTAATTCTCTTTGTAGGTCCGTTTGGGCTCGTTCTCCTTGGAGGAAGAGGGCTCGGAGAACTTTATGATCATTTGTGGTTTTTTGTTTTGCCTAGCTATTGAGGGTTGTTCATA
Source organism: Sarracenia psittacina (assembly GCA_035668195.1). Lineage (NCBI taxonomy): Eukaryota > Viridiplantae > Streptophyta > Magnoliopsida > Ericales > Sarraceniaceae > Sarracenia > Sarracenia psittacina. The sequence continues at coordinate 701 of JAUZSS010261909.1, forward strand.
GCAAAGTCGTGTGCCTTTTCCTAGGGCCTTTTGTAGGGATGTGTGTGTGTGTGTTTTGGCTTTTGTTTTGCAACCCTCCTCTTCGGTTTGCCATCCCATTTTCTTGTTGGTAAATGGGTTCGGAATTTGTTTAGTTTCGTACTCTCTTGCGTTTGGTTGCTTAGTTAGTTATTGTTATGTTTTTTAGTATCCAGTTGCAGATCCCTCTGGTTTTGTAGTCTTGTGGTACATGCTATCGCCTTGGGCTTGCAGGATCCGTAGCTTCTGGTGTAGTTGAGCTTGGTTTTCAGCCGAGATGTCTGCTAACAGGAGCTCAGGTCTTGCTGTTTGAATTGTTTGGTGGCTGGTGGTTTTCCTTTGTAATGGGATGTTTTGCTCCCAGGTTTGGTTTTGTGTTTATTGCTTGCGGCTGGTATGGTTGTTAAGGCAGTAGCTGCTTTACGTCTGCTTGTGTTTATTTTGTATTTTGTGTTTATTTTGTGGGCTTCTTTGGGTTGTAAGACCTGGGGTATGCCCCTTGTAAATTTTTATATTTTTTTTCCTTTCTTTATATTTATTACACTTAACTTATTACCCAAAAAAAAAAAAAATTGCAAGATCCATCCAGCTGGTCTACCATCTTCCAAGCCTGCTTCTTTCTTCCTCTAGAAACATGGCAATCAAGCAAAAATAGAGAGATATTGCAACTACATCAGCAAAGAGCAGCATTTCGCCCCTTTTTTTCACTTCAGCGTCTGCAATACAAAACAAAGGCAGTATCGACCCCGCATTTCTAGAACCGCCTAGGAACATAACATCACTACACAAACATAACATGATCAAGCAAGATATAGATGAAACCCCTCCAGAGATAAAAGCTAAACAAGTTCAAAAGTACAATTTCCCGACCCATTTAAGCACACAGGGAGAAAATAGGAGGAGAAACCGAAACAGCAAGGTCTGATCCAAGAGGAAACTAAATTTCACACACACACACACACACGTCCCTACAAAGGCCGTAAGGAAAGGCACTAAACAAAGCTATGAACAACCCTCAGTAAAAGAGGGGAGATCTTCTCTCCATAGAAAGCTCTCCCTTGGGCGATCATGGTATTATGTCGTTCTTGGGTAGCCTCGGATCAGCCCCATGGCTATGGTGAGATGTATCTAAGGCACTGGTGGCGACGATTTCCTCTGGATGTCTGGTTATGGAGGTTGGTCGCAAGCATAAAGCAGGACCGTGTCGCTTGGGGTTTTCTTTTGAAGATCCATGGAAGCAAGGTTTTCTGGATTTCTATCGAAACGTCGATGAATGTCCTGGCTATATGGCTGCTGGTTTCAGATTTTCCATTTTTATTAAGGTACCGATGTGAAGAATCTTTTTTTTGGATTCTTGGCTGCTAGTGTTTTTTCTAGAAGAACATTATGTTTTTTTGTGGAGAATCGTGCGATGCTTTCGAAACCTGACATCCACCATTTGATCATTTTGGGTTTTCTTCTTGAGAAGATCCATGAAGTCCTTTAGGTGAATCTTGCATATCAAGGGCATCTTACGGTGTTTTGTTTGATTAGTTTTTCTATGACTATGTTTTGGTCTCCATGTTTGGTTTGTTAGTTGTCTTAGGGTTTGCTCTAGAGAAGCCTGTCAATCAAGAGCTCGATTCATTGATTCTCCTTCACTACAGTTTTGGTGTTGAAGAATGTGGTTTAAAGCATGATTAATTAGTTTATTTATATTATTATTTTTAGAAAGCTCTCCCCAGGCGACTATGGTTTTCTTCTAAGACACTGATTTCGTTGGCTTCTCTCATGCCTTTTCTGGTCATGATGTTTGGATGGACGATTCCGGATCCAGGTTTTCTCTCTGGAGTCCATTCTGATGTACCTATAGATTACAGACTATGGTGGGGTATCGTTTTGAGGATATGACTTAAGATCGTATGAGGAGGAGTTCTTCTTAAGAGCTGCGATGATGATCTACCACTCTAAGAACTGTTGGCTTAGTAGCGATTTGTGGTTTAAGCTTTGAAATGTTTTCAGGTATGAACTCAACTTTCTTCTCGGTTTGTACTGGAGTTTTTGTGCTAGTTTGATCTGGTTGGGTCATGGATTTTTCGTACCTCTGTTTTTGTGGACCATCCGGGGCTGTCTCTCTTGGTGGCTATAGTAGTTTTGTTTTAAGTTTTACTCGGATTGGGTAAGATATGATGTTGTTATCTCCTGTTGGGTATTGTGGTTTTAAGATATAGTCTCCGCCTATTCGTTATATTCAGAAAATTGGAGTTTGGGTATTTTGGCGGTGGTTGTTTGTCTTTGATGACGGTAGGTGTTTCGTTAATGGCGGAGGTGGTCGTTATCTCCTGGTGACTCGGTTTGTGGTTTCTGCAAGTAGTCTGTTTAGGTTTTTAGTATCCTGCTTCAATGGCCGAATCACTAGTTATGGTAAGAAGACAATGATCCTCACGTAGGGACTAGATCTGGTTTGCGCGAGTTTTATGCAATTTCTGGTGGCCTTTAGTGCTGCGATTTTTTTCCTCTAGTAAACCTGGTTCTTTTGATTGAAGATGGCTGATTATTGACAAGTAGTGTACGAAGAAGACGATGCGCCATGGATTCAGTAACAGAAAAGTTTAATTTTGGGAGATGAAATTCTCTTTGCCGCAGATCTGTTTGGCGGGAACATCAAAGATGTTAGCGGCAAGTTGGGTCCATCCCGCTGGAAGGTTTGTTCTGTAAGAACAATTGTGTTTTTTTGTTAGAACACTCATGGCTCTGTTTCTCCAAAGTTCTGAGGTTGAAGATGAATTGTAACACGCGCTGGTCAAGCGCTTGGGGTAGACTTTATCACGTAGGTCTTGTTCCATGATGAAAGATAGGCAGGTTGCTTGGGAAGTTCCCGCCTAGGCTAGCTGAGGTCAGCGGTGAATTGTTTGGTTTGCCGCCCTTGCTTTGTTTTGGGCGGGAGAAGTACATCCAACTGGCGCTTCTTTTGGGCCTTTAATTTTTGATATAATGGGATAATTTCGGACAGCTGGATCCAAGTATTAATCTGCTGGGTGGTTGTGGGTCCCAGATATTGGGATTTTATTGGGCATGGGCGGGCCTCTACCCTGTTATCCGGACCTGTTTATCCGGTTTGAGGGTATGGGTTTCAGGTTGCTTCGGACTGGGGATGGGAGAATTTTTCTGCGCTCTTTTTTGGATTCGTTTGCCTGGCGCTTGAGCTTAGTGATTTGAAGATAATCTCTCTGGATTTATTTGAGGATTAACTGGAATTTTGGGGAAGGGAAGACAAGTTTTTGATGGGGTTCTGAGGGTTGCAGAACCTGCTAATGGTCTCCTTCACTTGATCCGATGGTAGAGTTCTCTTAGGGATGGTCTAGAGTGCTCTTGCTGGATTCTTTGGCTTCTTGAGCTGGATTTTTCGGGGCTGATCTGGTTGTTGGCTACCATTGGCTTGCTAGGGGCCCATCTACCCCTACTCTCTGTCTCCTGAAGAGCCCTGTTTCTTCTTGGTGGTGTTCCTCGGTCGTTCTTTTTAGATTCTTAACTTGTCTGAGGGGTTTTGATTTCTTACTCGTTTTGGTATAAAGATGGACTCGATGGTTTTCCGAGCGAAGGTTCCCTTGCGAGAGAACTATTTCTTTGATTCCTTACTTGTGGGTTTTCGGGTGCCGTTCGTGATGATGTTTAGGATCTTCTTAGGCGTTGAGGAGTTTGTTTTTTGCGGGTTGTCGGCTGGCCCTTCTATGTTCGTGCCCGAGGTTTTGTTCCTCTGGGGAGTAGAGCTCCTCAAGGATTTGGACTGTTTACTGGATTCGGAGTAAGTAATGTTATGGTTAATATGTTTGTATTTTGTCTTAGTTTGGGTGGGTTTTGGTGGGGTTTCTTTTGGGTTGTAATGCCTGGGGAATGCCCCTTGTAAACTTGTATATTTATTTTTTCTTTTTCTTTTATGTTACAGTTACCTTTACCCAAAAAAAAATAGTTTATTTTGAAAGTTTTGTTTACATTCAGATCGGGTTCTGTCTTGTTCTTGCTCCCTGAAGTTTTTTTTTAGGTAATTAACTGTGACATTAAAAAAGAAAAAATATATTTTTTACACATTTACAAGGGGTACCCTAAGCCTTACAACCCAAAGATCACCCACTACGCCTACACTATAAATGGACAAAAGAGAGCCAAAAGGGGTACCAACTTGATCAACTAGGCTAAGCCGAAGAAGGCAGCGCGTCAACTATGCAAAAAGCCAGCAACAATAATCAAGTTCAGTTGGAGAAACTTCAGAGCAACCGAAATAGGACCAACATAGAAAACCAGATTCCTAAGTCATTCAATTCCAAAGAAGGAATGAAGAGGGAAACCAGCCAAGCAAGACCGGAACAGCACCAACAGCACCAAGAAAAGCACCATTTCAGCACCAAAACAGCACTATTCCAGCACCACACAGCAACGAACAACAAAAAAACCAGCAACCAACAACAATTTACTACAAAATCTGCATAACAATTTTGCTGTTATTGATAAGGAATTTTGAGAGCTTCTCTCTCTAGGATTCGTGTGCGATTGTGAAGCCCGACCAGGGGCGCCCTCAGGGCGTTGCCTCAAACGGATCTATGAGTTATGCGAATAGATTTAGCCCTAGATACAGGGCCAGTTGGAGTGGTTGCAAACACCCCAAGGTTCCTGGAAATAGATATCAGGTTCTTTCAAATGAAGATTATGAAAAATGTTTCCCCGTTTTAGCTGGGGCGACTTCTAGGGTTTCGAAGGTTCAAAGGAATTGTATTTCCCTGTCTACCCAGGGGTCTGGCGTGGAGGTTTACACAGAGGAGGAGAATGAAATCCATGAGAAAAGGGCCTTGGAGATTCTTAGCAAAGCAAAAGAGGGCCGTAGCTGAGAGAATGGTAAGCGATGCAATTGTGTGAGATTTTGGTGCGACTAAGGGTGCGATTGGGGCAATAGTGGGCATCTCGCCCCCTAGGGCGGCCGCTCGCTAGAGATGAAGAACTCCAAATTTTGGGGTTCTACTGGTGATCGCAAGCAAGGCAAGAGTGGGAATGTCCCTAGGGTTCCTAATCGCTTTTATGCCTTGGCTTCTCCCGACTTTGATGATTATGAGGAATGCTTTCCTTCGCTACCTGTGACTAATCCTGGAGCCACGATTAAGGATCCGAGCTCCGCTGTGAAGATCGGTAAATCTCCCTGTTCTATTACGTCCGCATCTGGTGATTATGACTTTGCTGAGGAAGGTCGCCGACTGGAGAAGTTGACAGTGGCGGCTTTGAACATAGCAAAAAAAAGGGCACAGTCCTTTAAGTCAGGAAGATATAAATCATCTTGAAAATTGGCTAGCGAATTACAGGGCCACAAATGCCCAAAATCCGAGTCAGAATTCTCTACCGATTGTGTTGAAATCCACGAATAAAGAGAGTCCCATAGCAAGTTCTGGAATTATCTTGCTGGAGAAGGAGGCAACTAAGTCGGTTGGTGGTTATGGTGCCGACTCAAAGGTGAGGCTCCTGGGGTCGTCGCTCCCCCTGAATCGTGAGCCAACGATTCATGTTGTTTCGGCTGATCTGCATAAGGCGAACATAATGGAGGGTTTTTTTTTTTTTTTGGGTAATTAACTGTGTATATAAAGAAAAAAAAACTTACAAATTTACAAGGGGCATTCCCCAGGCCTTACAACCCAAAGAAACCCACACTAATTACCCAAGGAGAAACAAAGAAAAGCGAAACCCCTTACAAACTTCACCCCAAAACACTAAAGCTTCAAAGAGCCCTAACAAAAACACTTACTAAAACCCCAACAAAGCCCTACAAACGGGTTACCCAAAAGATAAACAAACATCATCAAATCCACGTATCTGCCACTAAAAACAACTTAACCACACCCTACCTTTACCTTTACACCCCCACACTCAAGTCCTCCCTTAGGAAGAGGGATTGTGGGGGTAATGTGAGGAGGGAAGGTTGATTTGGCTGGATGCCAATCAATGATAACACCAGAGGTTTTTTCGCAATTTCTACTTGTTCTTACCACTTTATCTCCTTTGCTCTTCTTATTGTCCTTCACATTATCCCCATCCGGAAAATCCACCAGAGGCTGAGGCTCCTTTCCACCGAGGGTCACCTTACTTGCTGCCTTTTTCTTCTCCTGGCGATTCTTCCTTTTTATCACTCCAACCCATTCAGTTGCGGCTGAAGATTCCGAATAACTATTGATTTGGTTCTTATTGTCTTTACTGATCCCACTTAGATTGTTCGCCTTAGATTTTGGTTCATTCTCAGAACAATTGTGCCCAAACACTTTGCATTTCTTACACACCGAAGGAATACCTTGGTATTCAATACGAACTTCCACAATCTCGCCGGCACAGCGGACTTGTACTCTATCCCTTAATGCCTTGGATGCATCAATCTCAACACAGACCCGAGCATATGATATTCTTCTTTTTTCATTCGTGGCTTTATCAACATACAACGGAACTCCCAAAACACTAGTAATCCTACTTAGGCATTGGGAATTCCAGAATTCAAGAGGGAGATCATGGATTTTAATCCAAACCGGAATTTTCCTAAAAGATTCCTTAGAGAGGGTAAGACACTGTTTCCATCTCTTGAGAATAAGAGGTCTACCCGAAAAGAGCCACGGTCCATTCTCAAGGACACCCTCCATTGCTTCAATGCTTTGGAATTTAAAGAAGAAAAAACCATTATTATTCCCATAAACATCAACTAAACCAGAACGGCCCCAAAGAGTTCTTGCCGTGGCACGGACAAGGCCAAAGGCCATATCCGGGCCAAGGAAATATCCCACGGCACATGTTATCCAGGATTCATTATCCACCATGTCTTCCTCAATTTCAACAATACCATCATCAGGTAAGCCAAGAAACTCTAGAAAAATACCTGAGCGAGAAGATGCCCATGAGTTAATACCCTTACTGCCCAAATCAGCATCCCTTACCTCTTCTCCCATGTCACCAAATTGGGTAGTTCCACCTATGTTTACATTCCTGCCTTCTACAATTTTCGCCCATGACAGCTTCGGAACCTGTTGTGAAGAGCAGGTGGCCGAAACTGCCTTTTGGTGTGGGTCAGACAAAGGATCAAACACCTGGTGTGCAAATTTGCCTCTACTACCTGTATCTCCTATTTTGTTTCCCATATACCCCGAATCAACCTCAGTATCAGCATTTACAACAAGATTGCTTATATTTGGACAGACCTGAAGCATCGTATTCGACGATGTGACTTCCAAAGCAAACACAGCATCAGCTTCAGTTACAGCTTCAACAGATTTGCCTTCATTACCATCTTTCGCTACGTCATCAACCGAAGCCTTTACACCCATGGCTCCAGTCTCTGAATTCTCTCTTACATTTTTTCCAGATCCATCCCCTGTTGCACTTTCATCATCCTCACTATTATCCGTATCGGGACCTTCAGACGTCCCTGTTTCGGTTAAAGCCGTACCTGCTTCGGCTTCGGCTTCCCCTTCTCTAACAGATTCATTTCGTTGAAGCAAAACTACACCCACGTTTTCACCTTCGATGTGAACATCAGAGGTATTACCAATATTCCCTAACGCAGCTCCAGAAATCTTCAAAAGCTGAATACGTCTTTCAAGGGTATCTAATTTCTCAGAGTCAAATGGTTTCATCGAGCTAGCTAAAATAATCTCCTTCTGAATTGCTGATGCTGATCTAACGAACCCTTGAACAGTCTTCCTATCCAAAGATAGGTCACTCGCCAAACTTAAGAGCTCTTTCCGAGCCTGAGCAGCATCGTTCTTGATCCTCTCAAAGGCCCTATTCAGCGATACACTCTCCTTTAAGATATCTTTGGATCTTCGAGATCGATCTCCTTTAGGCGGAGAAGGAACATCATCATCCGAGCCTAACGATGTGAGAGCCCCAAACCTGTTAGCCTGCTTCATCGTTGCCTTACTTCTCTAATGGCGATGCCCTAGGGGCGCCCATCGATGGTGGGGTGTATTGTAGACTCTGGTTTATGCTTTGGATTCGTGTTGAGGATACGATCTCAGGTATGAGTCTTGGTTCAGGTTAGTTATCTTCTCTCGGTTGCTCTGAAGATAATTTAGTCCCAGTGTGTTTTTGCTTGTGTATGTTGAAGTTTTGTTTCATAAGTTTTCTGGACATCCTGTTATTTTGAATAGTTATAATCATCTGGATTATTGTCGATCTATAAGAGATATGGGTTTCATCCTTTGCAAAGCTCAGATAATTTAGGATCTTGGGAAGTGCCGTTAATGTTCCTTAGGAGCTTGGTTTTTTCGGAGCTCTGTTTCAGATGTTGGAGAAGACGCATAAATCTTCCTTAGAACAGGGTGAGATCTCAGCCTATGTAGATGACAAGGTTTAGTAGCTTGGTTTGGGAGATGATGGAGTTGGATTTTGGAGAAGTTGAAGTTGTTCTGGCGATGTAGGGGCATTGATGGTTGCTCTTCCATCTGATGAAATGGTTATCACCAAGTTCGGAGTTTGTTGTTGATGTATTAGCTCTGGAAAATTTCATGGAGTTAATTACCCAAAAAAAATTTCATGGAGTTTGTGGCAGGGATGGTTTTGAACCAGAAGCAGACCTCCGAAGAAGACAAAGTGGACATCACGCGCCTTTTGTGTGTGGAATTGGTTTGGCACTGGTTTGACTTTAGGGCACGTGTCTAGCTAATTGCTTGGTACCACACTTCAAGACTTTGCACCACTTTTTATGCAAAGTGGCAGGCCCCAATTTTTTGGCTCCTATTTCCAGTTTGGGCGGGATTCTGTTGAGTGGAAGATGGGTCCCACGGATCTAGCTGGCACCTTTTGTGTGGCCAAAGTCTGTATTGTTAATGGATATTGGGATTTGTCAACAGAGTGGGCCCATCTTTGTGCCGCTCGGTTTATGGATTCCAGCTGGCCTTGGATTGTTTGCGCTTGAGGTGGACCCACTTGCATTAAGTCGGCACACGATTTTTGGGCTTTTTTGACGATGACCCAGCTTTTGTTTTTAAAGATAATTTATGTGGGCCAACTTCTCATTTTGGATTAATGAGGGGTTGATTTCTGGTGTAGTGGGGTTTGAAGTGTGGGTCCTTGGTGGGCCCACGATCTGACTATTTTGATTTTTGTCTTCTGGGACGCTCCTTGAAGATTTTGTCGATTGAGCTGCTCGAGTTGGGTTGATTTCTCTCCCTTGCTAGGTGGGTTCTGGTTTCAGGTTTTTGCGTCCCACAGTAGATGTGAGCTTATCCTCATCTTTTTCCTTTCCAGTGTCTGGGGAGTGTGACTATCACTGTGGGATTGAGTCCACTTTGGAACGGGTATACAGGATCCTTCTCTAGAAAGTGGACTCTGTTTCCCCTAGTAGAGGCGTGCTTAGTTTCGCTTTGGAACCGGCGTACGCTTTGATCTGGTCCTCTAATTGCTCTGGTTCGGGGTTCTCCCTGGCTGGTGGTGGTTCTATTACAGGATCTATCTCGCCAGTTTCTTATTGGATGTCGCTTCACAGCTATGGCTGTCTATTCTGTGTTTGAATTTTGATGCTTCCAGATAGAGCCTCTCGAGTTGGAGTTGACTTTTCCCTTGGCTTGGTCGGTTTTTGTTTCAGGTTTTGCGACTCCTAGTAGAGGTGTGCTGATCCTTACCTTTTTCCTCCCCAGTGTCTGGGGGTGTGACTATCACTGAGGGGTTGAGCCCACTTTGGAACGGGTTTACAGACTCTGTCTTCCCCTAGTAGAGGCTTTTGCTTTGGAACGGGCGGACGCTTTGATCTGGACCTCTATTTGCTCTGTTTTGGGATTTCTC
>JAUZSS010263000.1:0-10493 GCA_035668195.1 Sarracenia psittacina
TATTCTCAGATTGAAGGGGCAGCAAATATAGATGGAAGAGGCCCTAGTATATGGGATACTTATACAACAAGATATCCTGGTCTCTCTCTCTCTCTCTCTCTCTCTCTCTCTCTCTCTCTCTCTCTCTCTCTCTCTCTCTCTCTCTGAATTTGATTTTTTGTCTTTTGTTGTGAAGTAGAATAAAAAGGAATAACAGAAAAATATTAGAATGTCCTAATATGCAAAATCATTTATTTTACGCATGAAAGGATAATTTTGTTCATTTTGGTTGCAGTAAGCAATTTATAGCTTCTGAATTCTTCCCTTTTTGCATACGTAAATGTAAATAATTGTTCGTTTCTTTGGTCTTAAAACATTCTTTCGGCATAGATTTGGACTTAGAAAATGATGGAAAACCATTATGGTGTTTCTTCTTATTTTCATAGAATATATATATTATAATGGCAGGTAGGATCTTAAATGGCAGTAATGGAAACGTGGCTATTGATAGCTATCACCGATACGAGGTGAGTTCATCTACATCTTTTTTTCTTTATTTTCTTTCATTAAATTTATGAATACCTATATAGTAATGCAATCTATGTGACTAATGGCGTGGATTAAATATGGCCAATTTAATATCTACATTCAATTGTGGTGCAGGATGATGTGGCGATCATAAAAAAAAATGGGCCTAGATGCATATAGAATCTCAATCTCGTGGTCAAGAGTGTTGCCATGTATGTGTAGATTCTATCTTCCTTAAGCTTTTATATCGAGAATATTTGTACCATGCATTATAGGATCCTAGTGACTAAAAAGTTAAAAAAAAAAACATAAATTTTTGCTAAAACATATGCAAAAATGTTTCAAAGTAAAGAAATGATAAGAATTGTGGGTGGGAGTGAGTTATATATAGTTTCATTGTAATTTGACGATTTATTACAAGTCATGTATTTACAATTGATAATGTCATGAATCTAATGTGCAGATGGAAGGCTAAGTGGTGGTGTAAACCAAGATGGAATTAAATATTATAGCGACCTCATAGATGAGCTTCTAGCCAACGGTTAAGATTGATACAAACTATTTTCTCATACATTAATTTAGAAATTTAAATTTTTAAATGTTATTTAATTATTTGTTTATTTTTTTGTTGCCTCAAGCTTAATTTCTGTATTGCCATATATGTTTCAGGTATAAGGCCTTTTGTCAGTCTCTATCATTTTGATACTCCTCAATACCTATTTTATGAGTATGGTGGTTTCAATAGTTCTAAAATTGTGTAAGTGACTTAACTTTAAACTTGTAGATTATTAGGAACAATTAAAATGCATTCTCTTTTGATGTTTACATTCAATAGTTGATGTGTAGTGCTTAATTATGATATATTGTGTAATTCAAGCTCTGGCACTAAATGAGAAGGTAGTCACTCAATATCCCAGAAAAGAGAAGTGATTCCAGTACTTATGTATCATTCTTTCCATTCACCTTACCAAAGAGGAGAGAACATTAAATTAAAAATCAATTAAGTAGACAAATAATAAATAAATCTTAATGTATATACATGATCAGAAGAGGCCAACAACTGTGTTGGATGAAAATACAGAAGCTGAGGAAAATGCATGTCATGCATGAATTGATCTTGTTTACGTAACATCTTAATGACAAGGAAATGAGCATGGCCTTTATATTGCATCAAAATGTTATACATTATAAAAAATCTAATTTTTACTAATAAACTCATGAACTATTGGCTTAATATCTGCTAAAAATTTAGACATTTAATTTTATCAATGACGCACTAGAACAATTAAATTTTCTGATCAATTAGCACCAACCATTGACCACACTAAAAATTCAACAAAATTATATGAGTTTTTAATCGATAAATAAATCTATGTTTTTTCACGGTAGCTGATTCCTTCCATTTATGATTATAATGAATGAAAAAGAGTTAATTAGTTGAAATGGAATTGTTTAAGTGCCTTATTAATAAAACACAATGTTTAAAAGTTAAGTAGACATTGGGTCAATTGTTCACTATTTTGAAATTTTCTCTAAAAAAGATATTTTATATCACATTTTTATTTCACATTTTATTGGTGTCACTTACATTTTTAGAGTACAAGATGTATTCGGGTCAGACTAGTACTTTTTGAATAATAAAGCCTTTCAATTGTTCTTATAGGAATGATTTTCGCGACTATGCGGAGCTTTGCTTCTGGGAATTTGGTGATCGAGTGAAAGATTGGGTCACATTCAATGAGCCTTATAGCCTAAGCTATTATGGCTATGGTTTGGGAGCCAATGCACCAGGACGATGTTCTGCTTGGCAAGATAGAGGTTGCCTTGGTGGAGATGCAGCCGTAGAACCCTATCTCACAGCACATAACCAGCTTTTGTCTCATGCAGCAGCAGTAAAATTGTATCGTGATAAATTTCAGGTTCAACTTCTTACACTACATCACTAAACAATTGGTTTCCACTCAAATTTTTTGATTTAGAGAAAATACCAAGTAGCAATTTATTAAAATAGATATGAAAAAAATACATTATAGTGGATAAAACATGCTATAAGGATTTTCAAACTTTTCCTTTGAAAGAAAAATTAAAAGCTTTAGAGTGGTGAAAAAATAAATGGTAAAATGTTGTGAACCATAGTGATTTATTGAGTTCCGAACATATACAGCCATTTCAAGGGGGAAAGATTGGGATTATACATGTGTCAGTATGGTATGAGCCTTTACGACAAACTAAAGAGGATAAGGAGGCTCAAGAACGAGGTCTTGCTTTCTCATTTGGATGGTAAGAAGTTAAAACTTTTTGCTAATTGTTGTAGCTTGGTTGAGGACAATATACATTTGCTTACATGGTTTTTTAAATTAGATATATGTATATATATATATTATTTTATTATTTTGGCTTTAACAATAACAAATCATATATAACTAATTCCATTTTTTTCACATCCCTTTTTCCTTTTTTTTGGGGCCAAACAAATATGATGAATGCCTCTTACAGTACAAAAACATTGATCTACATTGGACATGTACTCAAAAGAACCCTCTTATTAATATCACATAAAATAAACGAAGTTATAAGGGGGTATTTTTTTTTTTAATAACACTAGACCTAAATAGAAATTGTTGCAGAATTGAAAGTAAATTACTATAGTTAATTAGAAAGACTATGTCTTCTTCTAGAAACTAAAAAAATCTAAATACATCTCAATTTATTAAGCAAAGACAAATTAGATCGAGAATGATTTTATATCACCTTAAACTTGAACTTGAAAAATATTTTCCTGTGCGTAATTGCCCAATGATATTATTTATTTTTAATCACTAATCCATCTGAAGTACGTTAATTTTATCTTTTTGGAATCATCTAAGAGGTGTTGAAAATTTAGTCTATAATATGTTCAAATTAATTTATTAATTAATTTTTTTTGCTCCAGGTTTATGCAACCATTGATAACGGGCACCTACCCAAAAATAATGGAAGAAATTGTGGGATCCCGACTTCCAACCTTTACTGAAGAAGAAAAAAGTTTGCTAAAGGGATCAATTGATTTTCTAGGAGTGAACTATTATACTAGTTATTATGTAACCAGTGGAAATTACATTGGTACCAAAAACGTGAGTATTGATACAGACAAAAACATCACCATTTTATGTAAGTCCACAATCAGAAATTTTATTCTAATCTCTTGTTACTTGCAAATTTTAATGAGATCTCGTACTTATTTCGATATCATTATTTCTTTTTGTAGACGAGGATGTAAATGGTGTTCCGATTGGCGAAAATGTAAGGCTATCAAATTCCCTTAACTTGGTTACATAGTGTCTTAAAGTAACTCAACAAGCCATTTGTAAGGAGATGGAATGCAAAAAAGAGGAGGAAGAAAATGAGAAGAGTTTGAATCTTTAATCGAAATTAATAACTATACAAGGTGCTTGAAGTACAATGATTAGAGAATTCTAATTCCTATTAGTTTGATTGGAGTGGTGTGGTTTTTCTTTACATGGGCATAGTGGAACAAAATTAGAGAAAAAAGAGTGAAGATTTGCAGTGTTGGAATCATTAATTAAAATAATTAATCAAGTAACTTAAAGTAGTAGCGTTAGAAACATTTAGCATACTAAAAATTTTATGGCCATGATTGTTTAGGAGGGTTACCTTTTCACGGGCGGTATTCTACTAGAAATGGTTGTTTTTAGTTGTTTGTAGTAGTTAACTTAGACTTTATTCTCATTATGTTAGTAACATGCCAATTTTTCCTTTGTAGTAGTTTCTCTAGGAATGGAACGAGCAATATTTGTTTTTTTCCTCATTATATTGACGTAATACTCTATATGTTGGCTTCTTTTCTTGTTTTCTCAATTGATAACTTAATTTCTGATAATTACCCCCAAAAAAACTTAATTTCTTATAAAAGGCAAGAGTTAATTCTTACTATAGGTCATTTTTCATCAATAGGGTGCTTCAGATTGGCTTTATTCTTACCCAAAGGGGCTTGAAAAGGCATTGCAATACATAAGCTCAAACTATATTGTTCCAGATGTTTACATTACTGAAAATGGTAAATTACTCACTATTTTTCATTCTTTTCATTAATGTTGATTAATTAATTATATTATTGTAAAAGGAGAAAAATATTTAAGAGAAAGATGATTATATTACGATTTGACACTAAAATACCTCCCATTTTTTCATAGGCTTTGATGGTCCAAACAATTTCTCAAAAACAATTGCTGAAGCTCGTAATGATTCAAGGCGGATACAGTACCACCAGGAGCATTTATGCCACCTTCTGCGAGTTATCACGTATGTATTAAATTAAATTATGTCTCTCTCACTCACATGGCTTTTGAAAATTTATAATCGAATACAAGTATTATATATCTTGGTCTATTGGTTTGTTAATCTACACGACAGGTTTGGCAAGCTTACATTCCGTGTGAAAGGGTACTTTGCATGGGCATTGATGGATAATTTTGAATGGTCTTACGGCTACAATATTCGTTTTGGAATGATCTACATAGATTACAAAAATGGATTGACAAGATACCCCAAACACTCAGCCATATGGTACACCAATTTTCTTAGAGGCCCTCAAGATTGTAGACCTCGGTCAAGAATCTTTTATGTGTGATAAAAGAAAACTGAAGTCTTCTATATGTAGTCTTAAATAATGCCTAAGTTGACTTTATGTAAAAGGCAATCTAAGCTTTTCCAATAAGATCTTCTTGTACTAGTTTTTTTTTTTTAATTTGTGAATAGGGAAGTTACCCCTATTTGCTAGTTCATTATCACCCATGGAATTATAATAATACTTGAGTAAGTTATTATCAAATTATCAACCACATATATTCCTAAAAAAGTTGATAAAATATTATGTATGCCTTCAAACATAGTAATGTTACATCTGGGTATTGATTTTGTTGAGGGTTTGGATGTTGGAAATGTCAATGATTAGGAAAATATCGCTTATACATATTCATTTTTTATCAATGAAACAAGGAAAAAATTGAATTTTATCAAAAAGAAGTATTCTTTCCATTCTCTTAAGCGTGTCAAAAACTAAATTAACAAATTTAGTTTCTTTCCATAGTTTTCCTTTTCTTTTTTCTTTTGTTTTAATAATCAAAACTCTAAACAAGGCAAAAAATTCATATTATTACAGATGTTGGATTGCGCAAGAGAATGTGTGTTTAATAGCTCATCAATATCTTCAAAATCTTGAAAATTATAGTAAAACTATACAAGAGGTTAAGGGTTAGGATAAAGTTTGGTATTAACCCTTTTTGTAAATTTGGATCCATAGTGGATTGGGCCAATCCGAGACTGATATGTTGAAGGTGGAAGTTTGCTCTCGAAAAGTTTCAAAAACCATGAATAGTGACTAACAAGAGCATTATAGAAACCTTAATCTATTTCTAAGAAAGATATGTGGCATTTTCAGAATTGTTCAGATATATCAAGATAATGTATTGGCTTTCATTCCCCATTTTGCCTTATTATCGTGTTCTAAAGGAACTACATGTTAGGCCACCCCATCATAGTGTATTGGCTTTCTTTCCCCATTTTGCCTTATTATTGTATTCTAAAGTAACTACACATCAGGCCACCACATCGAAGTCGCTAAAAAAAAAGTCTTAGCCTAAGGGATTCTATGGGTTTTTGAAATTATTTATTATATGGGATTTTCTAATTAACAATTAAAAAAAGTGATATTTATATAGTTTTCAAAAGTTTGTGTAGACATTTCATTATCTTTGGTTGATACCCTTAGCATTTGAGTCTGACACTCATTGTGTTATGTAAACACTTAAACACAAAGTTTGTTTTATTTTATGTTTAATTAAAATAAGGACTTCATCTTTTTTATTCTATGTTTAATTAAAAATGTGGGTTGTAACTTATGGAAAAATTGGAATATTATTAAAATTTTTAGAAGAAATAAAACTTTACTATAATTCGAGTAACAATGATGATTGGACATTTGCTAGACCATGAGGAATATTATTATGTATCATTAGGTTGAGTTTAGAGGCATTTGGATTAAAACTCATGTCATTTTTAATTTCATTTATTGGGTTGTCTTCAGTAGTGGACCGATTAGCAAGACGAACCAGATTCGTCGAGCTATCACGAGCTTCACTCAACAAGAGGGAGAATCTTTTCACGAGACATGGGAGGGTCTCAAGGAACTAATAAGGAGTTGTCCTCACCATCAAGTTCCGAAGTGGCAGCTAGTGCAGAGTTTCTACGAAGGTCTGTTGCCCCAACATCGTCAATACGTCGATGCCTTATGTGGCGGCGCATTCATGATGAACAACGAGACCGAGGCATGGACTCACTTATAGAAATTGAGCGAAAGCTCACAACAGTAAGCCTCAGTCTCCCGCACAAACAGGACGTTAGGACCAAATACTCGAGGACTTTACGAGGTCAACCATTTCATAGATATTACGGCCCAAGACACTTCATCACTGAATGCCCTGCAACCGAGCAATTCCCTGACTTCGTCCAAGAGCAAGTTAACGCTGCTCAAGGATTTCCCCAACCAGGCAACAACCCTTATTCTAACACTTATAACCCTAGTTGGCGGAACCATCCAAACTTTAGCTGGAGGAATCAACAACCTAGCCAACCTCAGTCTCAGGCACCAAGACCTGCATTTAATACTTTCAACCAGCAGGCCTACCGACCCCCCTCAACAAGCATCAGTCCCAACCCCTCGAGCACCTGGCTTCGAGGAAACTGTGTTAAAAGCCGTAAAAGATTTAGACGCGAAGACTCAATTGTTGAGTTCCCACTCGCAATCCATCGCTAAGCTAGAAACATAGGTTGGACAGATAACTGCGGTGCTAAACCGCCGAGAGGACGGTAAATTACCAAGCCAGCCTGTAGCAAACCCCAAGGGACAATACGTCATCGATAATACCCCCAGCAGTAGTAGGTTATATCACGAGCAAGCTAAGGCTGTAATGACGTTTAGGAGTGGAATAGAGCTAGAACTACTGCCAGTCCCCGAAAGAACCCAACAAGCACCAATCCCAACCAAAGAGTCTCGACACTCTAGTATTACCCAAGACATACATGTGCAACCGACGCTGACCCCAATCATTCTGGACGAGTCAGAGGACTCATAGGTAACTCCACAAGAAACTATACCACCACCCAGAGATGCATTTGAGGAGGCACGCATGGCCCCTCCAGAGATACCCAAAGAACCCAAGGCACCAAACCCATCACACATTGAACCACCAGCACCGCAGCACAAGAAGGGACCACCACTGACTGACGTACTTGAATAGTTCCAACAAGTCAAGATCAACCTACCCCTTCTTGATGTTATCCAACAAATACCATTTTACGTTATGTTCCTAAAAGATTTACGCACTCAAAAGCGTAAGACGCAAACAAGCATCCCCAAGAAAGTGCTACTCACTAAACACGTTAGTTCCGTACTTAGCTATGATTTGGCCCCCAAGTTGAAAGACCCGGGGATACCAACAATATCATGCATAATTGGAGATCACCATAATGATCGAGCGCTACTGGACTTAGGAGCTAGCGTAAACCTTCTCTCGTATGCAGTCTATGAATAATTTGGCCTCGGAGAATTGAAACCAACCCCTGTCACTCTCCAGTTGGTAGATAGGTCAGTCAAGGTTCACCGAGGCATAATCGAAGATGTGCTATTCAAAGTTAGCAGATTCTTGTTTCCTATTGATTTTATAGTACTAGACATTGAACCGGATACGAACTCGAGGAGACAAACACATGTCATTCTTGGGCACCCCTTTTGACCACAACAAACGCATGCATCAATTACCGAACTAGGATTATGGACATCTTGTTTGGAAACATGAAGCTGAGGCTTGATGTGTTCCACGCCTCCCACCACCATGCATTGGAAGTCGACTGCTTCACAATCGATCATGCTGATGCCTGCCATTATCACTAATGACCTCTTGGAAGCCTGCGTGGCTTACTTTGGGGAATATCTTCTAGAGCTCGATCTAACTATTGATGAAACAAAGGGCGAGCTAGAGACGGAAGATTACGTAGACATGCCCCCTTGGGTGTCCCACTTTGAAGAACTGCCCCCACTATCATCTATAAATGTCATGCCATCCCTAGAAGCCCCATCTGCTCTTGAGCTGAAGCCTCTACTAGGCTCACTCAAATACATCCTCCTTGGGCCCGACAACACCCTACCAGTCATCATTGTCTCAGGCTTAATGCTTATACAAGAAGAGCAATAGACTGCAGTTCTCAAGGCCCACAGAGGAGCCATAGGATGGTCAGTGACTGGTTTAAAAGGGATTGATCCGACCGTTTATATGCATCACATCCATTGTGAGGAGGATGCCAAGCCTACATAAGAAATGCAATGGAGAATAAATCCCAACATGAAGAATGTCTTAAAATAAGAGGTAGTGAAGCTGCTTGACGCATGTATCATCTACACGATTTCTGATAGCAAATGGGTGAGCCCCACGTAGGTCGTACCAAAGAATTCTGGGCTCACTGTAGTATCAAATGATAAATGAGAATCCATCCTTACATGAACAACTACTGGTTGGTGAGTCTACATCAACTATCGCAAGCTGAATGCCATGACAAGGAAATATCACTTTTCTCTGCCCTTCATTGATCAAATCCTAGAATGTTTAGTTGGACAAAGCTATTATTTCTTTTTAGATTGCTATTCCGGCCAAAACCAAGTACCCGTCTACCCTGAAGACCAAGAGAAGACAACCTTCACCTGCCATTGTGGCACATTCGCCTACAGGCGGATGCCTTTCGAGTAATGTTGCACACCTACCACCTTCCAAAGGTGCATGATGCCCATCTTCTCTAACATGGCAGAAAAATTTCTTGAGGTATTCATGGATGATTTCACCATGTTTGGTCTTTCATTCGAAGAATGTCTCACAAATCTTACCCTTATGCTTAAACGCTGTCAAGAGACAAACATTGTACTTAATTGGGAAAAGACTCACTTCATGGTCCAACAAGGGATCGTGTTGGGGCACATAGTCTCCAAAAAAGGAATAGAAGTCGATAAAGCTAAAGTCGACCTTATTTCTAAATTGCCACCACCCACAATTGTACGACAGATATGTTCTTTCTTAGGCCACGTTGGTTTTTACAGAAGATTCATCAAAGACTTTTCAAAAATCTCAAAGCTCCTTTGCGACCTTCTCGCTAAGGAGGCCACATTTTAATTTGATGACAAATGTATGTGTTCCTTCGAACAGTAAAGAGATGGTCTATCCACTGCACCAATCATGCGATCACAAAATTGGGCGATACCATTCGAAATCCTGTGAGATGCCTCTGATTATGCTGTAGGTACTGTGCTTAGACAAAGTGAGAATAAGGTCCCCCATGACATTTACTATGCCAGCAAGACTCTAAACGCTGAACAGTTAAACTATACAACCATTGAAAAGGAGCTCCTAGCAGTAGTTTTTGCGCTGGATAAGTTCCGGTCATATCTACTAGGGTCTAAGATAATTGTTTACACCAATCATGTCGCCTTTAGGCACCTCCTAGCAAATAAAGAAACAAAACCTCGCTTGATTCGTTGGATCTTGCTTCTTCAAGAGTTTGATTTAGAAATCCACAACAAGAAGGGAACCGAAGACACAATAGCCGACCATCTCTCCCAACTCCTAGTACAATCTCCTACTGACCACGTACCTGTACGAGACTTGTTTCCTGACGAGCAATTCTTCTTGGTCACTAATATCCAACCGCCCTGATATGCTGATATAATCAACTATTTGGTGGTGGGACGCATCCCAACAAACTGGTCAAAACAACAAAAAGATTGAATCTTCTCGCAAGTAAAAAACTTCTTATGGGAGGAACCAGAACTATTCAAATACTATGCTGACTAAGTCATACGACGATGCATACCCAAGGACGAAGTAGGGAGCATCCTCTGATTCTGCCATTCCTTAGCTTGTGGTGGACACTTTAGTGGAAAG
>JAUZSS010264099.1:0-10477 GCA_035668195.1 Sarracenia psittacina
TTTTTTGATCAGGGGAGTACAGTGATTCAGGGGAAGGGGAGGGAAGAGGGGAGGATCGAACCCGCGACCTCCAAGGATGAGAAGCCCTATCAAGCGTAATTTTCCACTGAACCGCAGGAGCTCCTCACTTTCACTGCATCGTTAATAATCCATTTACTCGTGTTTACTACTACATGGTCAATTGAATATCTTATATCTATCTATCGATGTATGGGAATAAGTTATATATCAATTTTCCAGTGAGTTCTTTTTTTTTCTTTGGATTCCATGAAATTTTATAGGAATTTGTATATTTGTTTTGAAATCTGCTCTTAGAATGAATGAAAATCCAGAATTTAAAAAAAAAAAAAAAAAGAGGAAGAAGAAGAATAGACAAACTCAAACCTCTGCGTTTTGAACTCCAATTGTGTGGACCAAAACTATGTAAAGTATTTGAATGAATTCATAGTAGTATAAATTTGGGAATTTATTATTATTGTTATTATTATTATTTATTTATTTATTTGTCGATACAAGTTTAATTTGTGTAGGTATAAGAATTATTTATGTATTTAGTGTTTATTTTAAGACAGTGTAAAGCCTTGAAGACTTAATAACTTCTACATTAATTTTGGTGAGTGCAAAAATTTATATAAAAATCAAGGAGTCCATTTAACGGTCGTTGTGTTATGTAAATTTTCTAAAAAATATCTTCTTTGTATATTTTTGCTAGAAACAAAATTTATATAAAAATAAATCTCATATATAAATATTGGCAAGTTTTAAAATTTATATAAAAATTTAAAAAGTCCGTTTTACGGCCGTTGTGCCGTCAAAATTTTCTAAAAATATCCCGTGTACAAATTTTGACGAGTCTTAAGATTTATATAAAAATGAAAATATCAATTTTACAGCTGTTAAGCTGTCTAAGTTATATAAAAAATAGCTTCTATATAAATTTTGGCGAGCCCAAAAATTTATATAAAAATCAAAAATTCCATTTAATAGCCGTTCTGTTGTGTAAATTTTCTAAAAATTACATTCTGTGCATATTTTTGCTAGATATAAAATTTATATTAAAATAAATTTCATATATAAAATTTGGCGAGCTTTAAAATTTACATAAAAATTAAAAAAGTCCGTTTTACGGTCGTTGCGCTGTCAAAATTTTCTAAAAAATATCCCAAGTACAAATTTTAACGAGTCTTAAAATTTATAAAAAAAATAAAAATATCAATTTTATTGCTGTTGAGCTATCTAAATTTTCTAAAAAATTAATTTTTATATAAATTTTTGTGAGCGGAAAAATTTATATAAAAATCAAAACGTTCATTTAACTGCCGTTGTGTTGTGTAAATTTTCTAAATAATAAATTATGTGAATATTTTGGCAACATATAAAATTTATATTAAAATTAAACCTTATATATAATTTCTGGCGATTTTTATAATTTATATAAAAAATAAAAAAAGTCCGTTTTACGGCTGTTGTACTGTCAAAATTTTCTAAAAAACAAAATCCCGAGTACAAATTTTAACGAGTCTTAAAATTTATATAAAAAAGAAAATATTAATTTTATAGCTGTTGAGCTATCCAAATTTTCTAAAAATTAACTTCTGTATAAATTTTGGCAAGCCCAAAAATTTATATAAAAATCAAAAGTATATTTAACAGCCCTTCTATTGTGTAAATTTTCTAAAAATTACCTTCTGTGCATATTTTGGATAGATATAAAATTTATATTAAAATAAACCTCCTATATAAATTTTGGCGAGTTTTAAAATTTATATAAAAATTTAAAAAGTCCGTTTTACAATCGTTGCGCTGTCAACATTTTCTAAAAAATATCCCAAATATAAATTTTGACGAGTCTTAAAATTTATATAAAAATAAGAAACATCAATTTTAGAGCCATTGAGCTATCCTAATTTTCTAAAAATAACTTCTATATAAATTTTTTCGAGCGCAAAAATTTATATTATAATCAAAAAGTCCATTTAACAGCCGTTGTGTTGTGTAAATTTTATAAAAATTACATTCTGTACAAATTTTGGCTTGATATAAAATTTATATTAAAATTAAACCTCATATATAAATTATGACGAGTTTTAAAATTTATATAAAAATTAAAATAGTCCGTTTTACGGTCGTTGCGCTGTCAAAATGTTCTAAAAAATATACCAAGTACAAATTTTGACGAGTCTTAAAATTTATATAAAAATAAAAATATCAATTTTATAGTTATTGTGCTGTCTAAGTTTTCTAAAAAAATAACTTCTATATAAATTTTGGGGTGCCCGAAAATTTATATAATAATCAAAAAGTTCATTTAACTGCTGTTTTGTTCTGTAGATTTTCTAAAAATTACCTTCTGTACATATTTTGGATAGATATAAAATTTATATTAAAATAAACCTCATATATAAATTTTGGTGAGTCTTAAAATTTATATAAAAATTAAAAAAGTCCATTTTACGGCCATTGCGCTGTCAAAATTTTCTAAAAAGTATCCCGAGTACAAATTTTGACGAGTCTTAAAATTTATATAAAAATAAAAATATCAATTTCATAACTGTTGAGCTGTCCAAATTTTCTAAAAAATAACTTCTATATAAATTTTAGCTAGCCCAAAAATATATATAAAAATCAAAAAGTCCATTTAACAACCGTTCTTGTAAGGACTTGAAAAAAATTAATTAATTATTTAAAATGAAAAATGATTTTTTTAGGCATGTTTTTATTGTTTAACAAAGAATTCGATTTTTTTGTTAAATAAAAAGGGGTGCATGTATATATATATATATATGTTGATATATATATATAGTTTTATTTTTTTGGCAAAAGGTTTTATAAAACTTAAACTAAAATAAAAAAAAAAGTAAAACAATATTATCTCGTCGCACACCAGTCGCGCACGAGAGAGAGAGAGAGCTTGAGGAGAAGGGTGAAGCAGGGGAGAAGAGGAGGAGGAAGAGGGAGGAAGGGGAAGGGTCGGTGACCACGGCCGACCACTGGCGTGCCTCCGGCGAGCCTCCAGCCGGCGGGAAAGAGAGAGATCGGCAGAGAGACAGCGGCGAAACAAGGGCGAAGCCGCGCACAACGCCCGAGTTTCGTGGGCCGATTGGAGCCTCAATTCGAGTGGTTTTCTTCGGATTGCTTCATTAAAGGTAATATTTTCAATCTTGTGAAGCTTTCTACTAATTTTGTTTGAGTTAAAATTGAAGTTTTATGATCGATTAGAGTTTGTGCTTGCCGAACCCGACGGGATGATTTTTGGGTTTTGTGATTTTGATCTTAATTTTAGCTAT
Organism: Sarracenia psittacina; assembly: GCA_035668195.1. Lineage (NCBI taxonomy): Eukaryota > Viridiplantae > Streptophyta > Magnoliopsida > Ericales > Sarraceniaceae > Sarracenia > Sarracenia psittacina. The sequence goes on from JAUZSS010264099.1 coordinate 3,288, forward strand.
TGAATGATGAAATTGGACCTAGATCTAAGTTTCTAGGCTTGCTAGGATCATTGTATTGTGATCGATTTCAATTTTGGAGAAACTAGGGTTTTCGGGTCGAAATTGGGGCTAATTTGGGGGGTTTCGACTTTCAGGGGTTTATTTTGCGAAATTGACTCCAATTCTGTGAAATACGCATAGAATATAGCATGTGCCTAAAATTGGGTAATTTTTGGATAATCGAATTTTATCCCTGTTAATTAATTGCAAGTTGGTAACTTGGATTTGGTAGTTGGATGCTATTTTGCAGCTTGTTTGGAGCGATTGTGGACTCAACTCAACTTCACGATTCCACTATAATTGTGAGGTAGGATTCATGATATCCCTTGAACCCTTGAATGTTTATGTGAAGATTTATGGATTTATGGATTTTATGAAGTTTTGAAGTCGATTAGTATAAGATTTGTATGGAGGCCGAACCTTAACGATTTATTTTCATAAAATTAGTATATTTGTGTAATCATAGAAGGTCTAAAAGGTTTAGATCATATCAAATTGAGGTATAGAGGTTGTGGTTTGGCCTAAGCTTAAAGTTAGGGTTGATGTAAAATGGGGTTTTGTGGTAAATTGGAGTTTTGTTACAAAATTATCAAAATTATTTTCTTTTCTTAAAACTAGAGAACATGGATGTAATAGGAGCCTCGTTAGCATTTAAATTGATAAAATGAAGTTAAACTCGGAGGGTTAAGGGTTTGGTGGGTTTAGTAGAGGATATCGGGTTAGCCTAGGCTTTCCCTATTGGATTTAATGTTTTGATAAGTACAAACTATATCTGTACTTGAAGTCAAAGTTTGTAGAAATAAATTGTGCTTTAAACTTAAATTGAAGTGCATGATTTAATAATTAGAAGTATTAAATTGAATGGAACAAAGTGATTATTAAAAATTGTGATTTGAAGTTCACCTAGCAGTGTGATCAAATAAATATAAGTAGTAAGCTTGAAGTTCTATTTGTGTTTTTAATAGATAAAATTGAAGATGCAGAAATTAAGTCTTTTTTGTGACTTATTGTATGTGATTGTGTTAAGAAGTAAGGACGGTCCATCCTTTAAGCGAAGACGAAGTTATTAACTCTTTGTGAGTTATAGGATGACCCATTCTTTAAGCGGGGATGAATTTTATAGCTCTTGGTAAGCTAGTGGACGGCCCATCCATAAGCGGGGATGAAGTTTATAGCTCTTGGTGAACTAGTGGACGGTCCATCCATAAGCGGGGACGGCTCCTTGCGAGTCTAATTATGAAGTTTAAAACTTGTGAATTTCTGTTATTCACATGAAGTTTAACTGTTTTCATGTTGAGAAATTGAATAGATTTAGCATGTTGAAGACAGAAGTGAGAAGTGAGGTAGAAAGACTTGAGGTAGAGTGGTTATGCATGGTACATATTCATAGATAAGCCTGAAGCATATTTTGTATTCTTGTGTCATCACTGCATAACCTGTCAGATATTATATACATATTTTATATTTCGTCATGTTTCCTACGAGTATTAGCTCACGTTGTTGTTTTATTGTCTTATGAAACAACAACCCAAGTTATACAGGTAAAGCAATAGTCGAGGAGTAGACCAGATTTGATGCATTCCCCGTCACCATTGACGAGGGATTTACGAACATCTTTTGCTTTACTTGGTCCATCCATTGGAAGGTTGTAGAATAACACTTTGTTAATCTATAGGATTTTAACAATTGTTGTTGATTTAATGAAGTTGTGAAACATAAGACCTTATTTCATGATATGCATGCATTGTGAGGGATTTGCGGTTGTTAGAGTTGAGAATGCTATTAATAATAATATTAATTTCATTTATTTTCAACATTATGAATGAATGTCCATACCTAAATTATTTTGGATGAATATGATGGAAATTACATAAGAAGATTGGAAGTTAAATGGAACTTTGCTGATTTGTTTATTTAACGTTTCTCCAATTTTACTAAAAATGTGGTTTTGGAGATCTAATAAACTAGATATATAATAAAGGATTTGTAATAGAAGATAGCTTTGCCAAAAACAGTAAAATTTTAACGAAGATAGAAGATGAAGTTTTTAATTAATTAAAAGGAGATTTTAATTAATTCTACGAAGGTTAGGGTGTGACAGTTCTGTTGTGTAAATTTTCCAAAAATTACCTTCTATGCATATTTTGGATAGATATAAAATTTATAATAAAATAAATATCATATATAAATTTTGCCGTATATTAAAATTTATATAAAAATTAAAAAAGTATGTTTTACGGCCGTTGAACTGTCAAAATTTTCTAAAAAATATCCCGAGTACAAATCTTGACGAGTCTTAAAATTTATATACAAATAAAAACATCAATTTTATAGCAACTAAGCTGTCCAAATTTTCTAAAAATTAACTTCAATATAAATTTTTGCGAGCCCAAAAATTTATATAAAAATCAAAAAGTCTATTTAACAGCCGTTGTATTGCGTAAAATCTCTAAAAAAAAATACCTTCTGTGCATATTTTGGCTAGATATAAAATTTATATTAAAATAAAACTCATATACAAATTTTGGCGAATTTTAAAATCTATATAAAAATTAAAAAGTTCATTTTACGGGCCTTTATCCTATCAGAATTTTCTAAAAAATATCTCGAGTACAAATCTTGATGAGACTTAATATTTATAAAAAAAAATGAAAACATCAATTTTATAACTGTTGAGCCATCCGAATTTTCTAAAAAATAATTTCAATATAAATTTGGGCGAGCCTACAATTTTATATAAAAATGATAAACTCCATTTAACAGCCTTGTGTTGTGTAAATTCTCTAAAAAATACCTCCTAAATATTTAGGCTATATATATAAACTTTATATTAAAACAAGCCTCATATATAAAACTTGACGAGTTTTAGAATTTATATAAAAATTAAAAAAGTCTGTTTTACGGCCGTTGCACCGTCAAAAGTTTCTAAAAAAATCCCAATTACAAATTTTGACAAGTCTTAAAATCTATATAAAAATGAAAATATCAATTTTATAGTTGTTGAGCTGTCCAAATGTTTTAAAAAATAACGTCAATATAAATTTTGGCGAACACAAGAATTAATATAAATATCAAAAGGTTTATTTAACAGTCGTTTTATTGTGTAAATTCTCTAAAAAAATACCTCATGTGCATATTTTTTCCTAGATATAAAATTTATATTAAAATAAACCTCATATATAAATTTTGGCACGTTTTTAAATTTATATAAAAATTTAAAAAGTTCATTTTACGGCCATTGTGCTATCAAAATTTTCTAAAAAATATCCCGAGTACAAGTTTTGACGAATCTTAAAATTAATATAAAAATGAAAATATCAATTTTATAACTATTGAGCTGTCCAAATTTTCTAAAAAGTAACTTCAACGTAAATTTTGTCAGTCCAAAAATTTATATAAAAATCAAAATGTCTATTTAACAGTCGTTGTGTTGTGTAAATTCTCTAAAAAATACCGTATGTGCATATTTTTGCTAGAGATAAAATTTATATTAAAATAAATCTTATATATAAATTTTTACGAGTTTTTAAATTTATATAAAAATTTAAAATGTCCCTTTTACGGCCGTTGTGCTATCAAAATTTTCAAAAAAATATCCCTAGTACAAATTTTTACGAGTAGTAAAATTTAAATAAAAATGAAAATATCAATTTTATAGCTGTTGAGCTGTCCAAATTTTCTAAAAAATAACTTGAATATAAATTTTGGTGAGCCCAAAAGTTTATATAAAAATCATAAACTCCATTTAACAGCCCTTGTGTTGTGTAAATTCTCTAAGAAATACCCAATGTGAATATTTAGGCTAGATATAAAACTTATATTAAAATAAACATCATATATAAATTTTGGTGAGTTTTAAAATTTATATAAAAATTAAAATAGTCCATTTTACGGCTGTTGCGCGGTGAAAATTTTCTAAAAAAATATCCCGACTACAAATTTTGACGAGTCTTAAAATCTATATAAAAATAAAAATATCAATTTTATAGCTGTTGAGCTGTCCAAATCTTCGAAAAAATAACTTCAATTTAAATTTTGGCGAGTACGTAAATTTACATAAAAATAAAAAATTCCATTTGACAGCCGTTTTGTTGTGTAAATTTTCTTAAAACAAACTTATGTGCATATTTTGGGTAGATATAAAATTTATATTAAAATAAACCTTATATATAAAATTTGGGAAGTTTTGAAATTTATATAAAAATTAAAAAAATCTGTTTCACGGCCGTTGCGCTTTCAAAAGTTTCTAAAAAATATCTAGAGTATAAATTTTCAAGTCTTAAAATTTATATAAAAATAAAAGTATCAATTTTATAACTGTTGAGCTATCCAAATTTTCTAAAAAAAAAACCTGCTATATAAATTTTTGCGAGCCAAAAAAATTCAAAAAGTCTATTTAACAGCCGTTGCGTTGTGTAAGTTTTCTAAAACATAATTTCTGTGCATATTTTGACTAGATATAAAATTTATACTAAAATTAAACCTCATATATAAATTCTGGCGAGTTTTAAAATTTATATGAAAATTAAAAAAAGTCTGTTCACGGCCGTTGCAGTGTCAAATTTTTCTAAAAAATATACTGAGTACAAATTTTGGCGAGTCTTAAAATTTATATAAAAATGAAAATATCAAATTTATAGTTGTTCCGCTGTGTAAATTTTCTGAAAAATAACTTCAATATAAATTTTTGCGAGCCCAGAAATTGATATAAAAATCAAAAAGTTCATTCAACAGCCGTTGTATTGTGTAAAATCTCTAAAAAATACCTTCTATGCATATGTTGGCAAGATATGAAATTTATATTAAAATAAACCTCCTATACAAATTTTGGCGAGTTTTAAATCTATATAATAATTTAAAAAGTTCGTTTTACGGCCGTTGTGCTATCAAAATTTTCTAAAAAATAACCCGAGTACAAATTTTGACGAGACTTAATATTTATAAAAAAAATGAAAACATTAATTTTATAATTATTGAGCTGTCCAAATTTTCTAAAAAATAATCTCAATATAGATTTAGGCGATCCCACAAATTTAAATAAAAAAATGATAAACTCCATTTAACTGCCCTTGTGTCGTGTAAATTCTCTTAAAAATACTTCCTGTGAATATTTAGGCTAGAAATAAAATTTATTTTAAAACAAACCTCATATATAAATCTTGGCGAGTTTTAAAATTTATACAAAAATTTAAAAAGTCCATTTTACGACCATTGCACTATCAAAGTTTTCTATAAAATATCCCGACTACAAATTTTAACGAGTCTTAAAATCTATATAAAAATAAAAATATAAGTTTTATAGCTGTTGAGCTGTCCAAATTTTATAAAAAATAACTTCAATTTAAATTTTGGCAAGCACAAAAATTTACATAAAAATCAAAAAATCCATTTAACAGCTGTTTTGTTGTGTAAATTTTCTAAAAAATAACTTATTTGCATATTTTGGGTAGATATAAAATTTATGTTAAAATAAACCTCATATATAAATTTTGGCGAGTTTTAAAATTTATATAAAAATAAAAAAAATCAGTTCTACAGCCATTGCGCTTTCAAAAGTTTTTAAAAAAATATCAAAAGTAAAAATTTTGACGAGTCTTAAAATTTATATAAAAATAAAAATATCAATTTTATAGCTTTTGCACTATCAAAACTTTCTAAAAAATAACCTGCGATAATAAATTTTTACGAGCGCAAATTTTTTTATAAAAATCAAAAAGTCCATTTAACAGCCGTTGTGTTGTGTAAGTTTTCCAAAAAATAATTTTTATGCATATTTTTGCTAGATATAAAATTTATATTAAAATTAAGCCTCATATAAAAATTCTGGCGAGTTTTAAAATTTATATGAAAATTAAAAAAGTCCGTTTCACGGCCGTTGCGCTGTAAAATATTTCTAAAAAATATCCCGAATACAAATTTTGGCGAGCCTTAAAATTTATATAAAAGTAAAAATATCAATTTTATGGCTATTGAGCTGTCCATATTTTCTAAAAAATAACTTCAATATAAATTTTGATGAACATAAAATTTTTTATAAAAATCAAAAGGTCCATTTAACAGTCGTTTTATTATGTAAATTCTATAAAAAAAATACCTTTTGTTCATATTTTTGCTAGACATAACATTTATATTAAAATAAACCTCATAAATAAATTTCGGCGCATTTTTAAATTTATATAAAAAAATAAAAATTTGTTTTACGGCCGTTGTGCTATCAAAACTGTAATGTCCCGACCATTTTAATTTATATTTAATTAATTAAAATGGGAAGAAAGGAAATTATGTAAAATAATTTAAAGGAAGAGAAGAAAACATGGCCAATATTTGGCTAAGTGTTGGAGAGTCAAGTCTTGTATTTAATTACAAGACTTGGGGTTAGTTTCTAATTAAACTAAAAGAGAGGGATCAAAGGGAAACCCTAGGCTATTAGGAGACTAAACCTAATTAATTATAAGGGTTAAGGGAGCAAGAAGGGAGGGGCGGCTGGCATTGTTCTCCTCTCAAAGTTGTTCTTCTCTTTGCTTCTCTCCTTATCTTTGCCGAAAATTGAGTGAGTTGTGAGGGGATTTTGAGGGTTTTCAAGAGAAGGGGAAGAAGGATCAACCAAAGAGAGAAATATACACCTCTCAACACACCTCTGGACTTCTGATTTTCGGCCAAGAGGTAAGAAGTTTTGGATTTGGTTTTATGTATTTTGGGTGGGAAGGGTAAGAACCATTAAGAAAAACTTGATTTTTCTTTAAAGGGATGGTTTTTAATCTAAACCCTTGACGTTTCAGACCCGAGGCAGTGAGCTAGGCATCTGGATTCGTGGAATTTCGGCATCAAACATCTGGATTGAGGTAGGTTTCTGATATAGACCAAGTTAGGTTCTAACTTGTGAAGTGTATGAAAGTTTTGATGAAGGAATTGGTAGTTTTCATTCGATTCATGCATTATTTGAAGTAAAATCCGGTTTTTATGTGAAGTTATGATTATTAAACGTGCTTTAGACATGTTTAGAAGTTAGATCAATCGTAGACATTGATTAAAATCAGGAAGAAAAGAAGTTAAAATCGGATTTTGGGGAAGAACAGATACCCATACCGGTCGACCGGTATGAGTATCAGGGGGGTGTCGGTCGACCGACACCCATGCCAGTCGACCGACAC
>JAUZSS010265191.1:0-10477 GCA_035668195.1 Sarracenia psittacina
GAAAAAGTTTAGACTTCGGTCTACAACCTATTCACCCCCCCCTCTAGGTTGCCTACATTAGTGGACCAACAGATTCATACCCAAAAATGTAATTGGTAATATATATATGTATAGAATATACCAATTGGAGTATAGAACAAACCTAATCTCTCTCTCTAGTGCTGCCGACTTCCCCTCTCTCTCTCAAAAATTCTGAATTTGTTTTAGAGCTATTTTGTGTGTCCAAAACCAAGAACGTGAACAGTTTGGTGCCCACTTGCCGTGTTCGCGTCGTATGTCGGGTCATACGCGAGAAGATCAAAGGTGGTCTCAGAATCTTCATTAGACATTCAAGAGACTTCACTACAAGTTTCTTCAAGGTACAAATTAATTAAAATAAGCATACCTTTTCATTTTTTTGTGAAAACATGATACGACATTTTTTTACAATCACGTCGTTTTCCGAAACCTTTTTCCATCGCGTGGCTCCAACAACTTATTCATCGGTAGCCGTGCTTAAGTCTATTCGGATTCTCTTATCCATTGTTGCACATCTCGACTACGAGATTTGGCAGATGGACGTCAAGATGGCATTCCTTAATGAAAGTTTTGACGAGAGCATCTATATGTTGTAACCAGACGGGTTCATAACAAAGGGCTAGGAGCATATATTTTGCAAGCTTAAGAGATCCATTTATGGACTTAAGCAAGCATCAAGGTCTTGGAATACTCGATTTAACCATGCGATTAAAAGTTTAGGCTTTGATTTTCTATTGAGTATTGTGTTTACTTGAAGCACAATAGGCATAAGGTGGTGTTTCTAGTCATTTTTATCGATGGAATTCTCTTAATCCGAAATGATGTGTGGATATTATCCTCGGTAAATGTATGGTTGTCAAGTCAATTCGATATGAAGGACATGAGAGAAGAAAGCTAGATCCTTGGAATCAAGCTCATGCGAGATCGATCACAAAGGTTGTTAGGCTTGTCTCAAGCCCGATATATTGACTTGATTATTGCTTGTTTTGGCACGGAAAATTCTTAGAAATGATTTCTTCCTTTCAAGCATGGAATTACTCTATCTAAGGATCAGTGTCCTAAAGACACCTTGGGAGATAGAGAGGATGAAAGGCATTCCTTATGCTTCGGTGGTGAGAAACCTCATCTATGTCATACTCTGCACTAGACCGTATATCTATTATGCCGTTGGCATGGCAAGTAGATATCAGTCTATTCCATGGGAAGAGTATTAGACTACGGTCAAGAATATACTCATGTACCTGAAAAGAACTAGGGAGTATATGTTGGTGTACCAAGCTGAAAGTCTTACACCCCTTGAGGATACGAACTCAGATTTCTAGGCTGATAGAGATTCTAGAAGGTACACTTCTAGTTATGTGTTTACTTTCTAATACGGGAGATTTTACAATGTGGAGACGTTATAGTTTACATGATTGCATCTGCAGATAACCTAGCAGATCCTTTTAGTAAAGGGTTATCTCAGAAGGTCTTTGATAACCATGTAGAAGAGTTAGGTGTCAAATGTATTCCAGCATGACTTTGAGTATAAGTGGGAGTTTGTTAGGTTTGTATACTAAAAGTCATGTTCTTATGTATTTATCCCTAAATTATTAATGAGAAACAATCGAGATTTATTTGCTTATATCGGTTCATATTTATATGTGTCATATTTATGTGATGGGGATATTTGATTTGTTCGTATATTCTGTCTTGTATTTGATTTAGTGCATGAAGCACGGAAGATCAGATTAAAGGTTCGGACAAAATATGGTTAGGCTCACGATCACAATGAACTTGGACTATCTATTACTACGATTGTAACACATCATTTTAGTAGTTGGTCTTTGCTAGGATGAATAGGTTAAATTTAGGTTTGGGAATTCAAATTTCGAACTCGATGTGTTAGTACACTTGGAGTGTATTGAGTAGGATCAACGGGATGATTAATTATGTATTAACTATATGAATTAATTTACATCCTGTATTATCATGTATTACATGAACTCTTAATCTGGCCGTGATTGATTGATCATGCTCATTTAATGCACAGTACTTTGAGTCATCAATGGTTGAGATTCCGCTGATGAGAACAATAATATCGATGAGTTAGGTACTGTCGTTATCTGTTCAATGGTTGATAATCAGCTGACAGAAACCACATCTGATATAGGTTAAGGAGTTCCCTCTCGTGTGCTTGGCTTATAGGTTTAATTATGCCAAATCTGGCTAGTGGATCTTTTGATCTGGTATATCCGAAAGGTTAAGCGACGCGGTTACGAGGATAAGAGGATAATTAAACTGGGTTGTCAGTAACCTAATTTAATTATCGGGAATCCATATCTTAAATGTGGGGAGACAATGGGCAATTGATAATTGGAAACTCAAGACATAATTCGAGTTAGGGCAGGAGTTCAGTCAAGGCCTTTAGTGGAATAAGTCATGGTTCGTGCATGAATGGATCTAACTCGGCTATGGAGTTAGGGGAATCTAAAATTCCTATACGATTAGCCCGAGTCCTATGCTTCCTCATGATCTTTCACGTAGCCCATTATACGCACAGATATATTTTTTTATTGATTTCATGAATAAATTAATTTAATTTGATTGTTGATTTTTTCCGTCGGGTCAATTGGGGAATTAAATTAATTTATCATGGGCAAGATTGAAATTTGGCACACCTAGGGATTATTCCCTAGGTGGCCGGCCCTAATGGATGGGAGAGAGATATAATTTTGGTCTTGTATCCTATATTCTATATTGAGAAATGTGATACATAAATTATACGGAAGATATGAGATATTTTATATAACATCTTCATTCTCTCTCCCTCTCATAATTCCACCCTAGATGCCCCTCCTCTCTCCCATTATTCTTGCTGGATTTTTTCTACAAAAATGAGAGAGAACAAGTATGAAAAACCTCGGTGAGAAAGAATACGCGAACAGGATCGGTGCCCACCCGCCGAGTTCGTCATTGTGCATCGGGATATACATGAGAATATCGTTGGGTCGTCTCAACTCATTTTCGATATTCAAGGAACTTGTTCAAGTTCCTTAGAGGTATATTTTTAATATACATATCAGAATATTAAATCCATTTTTTGTGAAATATCACAACGGCATTCGTCGCGTCGTAAAATTTTTTATCTTTTCGATGTGTGGCTCCGACACTTGGGTTGAGGGGGAGTGACATAGAGGGTTTATGAGAGTATCATCTTATTTTTTAGATGTTGGGGTCAGGGGTAGTTGTATTGAATTCAGGGGGAATGGCATTGAGGGCATGTGAGGAGAGGTATATATCATTTGAGGTAAAACTTAAGTATTCATATCAATAGCCTTAGTTTTTATAGCTTATCCTCACTTTCCAGAACCCTCCGGTCACTATGAGTTTGCTAAAGATCGCTGGCAGCTCGAGCACATATAAGTGATTGCACGTGTTTGATAGCCGTTTAAACGCCATCTAGCGTTCACATGCGTTTTCCACACGCTCGAGCCCTCTTTTCGTCTTCTGCAAAAACCATCTTCCCTCCAATTTTTTGATTCTCTCACACGCCACTCTCACTCTCACTCATTCTCCGGCGATCCTCCTCTCTCTTCGACGATTTTTCGTCTTCTCCTCTAGTGACTCTTCATTTTCTTCTTCAGCGTTGGCCTCTGCCGTCGTCGTCTCGACTTTTTCATCATGTCGGGAGATGATGAAGCTCAAGGAAACTCGGCTCCTTCTTTGTGCTAGGCTCGACCCTACCCTGGTCTCGCCTGCTCCTCTAAGGTGTCCCATGCTCTTCTCACGCATCATTTCGAGGAGCTGATCACACACATGGTGTAATAGATCGAACCATTTCAATTTTGAATTTTAAATAAATCGGTTCTAAAATTTTAAAACCGTTTCGTTAAATCGGTTAAAGTTTGGAGAAAACTTAAATTTTGATATTGATTCGGGATCGCATTATGTTACCGTTTGTTTTGAAATCTCGGAAATATTATTCAGAGGCACGGGGTTAAGCTTGGTTATGTTTTGGTCGGGAATTGACCTCGATTTTTAAAATTTCGAGCCAAACATAACAGTAGGGTCCGCTCGAGTGGACCCTTGATCGCTTAAGCAGTCTATGTCAGCCAAGTTATAAAAGAGCGTGTTTAGGATATTTTGATTGAGATATTTTATATCATCTCTCTCTCTCTCTCTCTCTCTCTCTCTCTCTCTCTCTCTCTAGAACCTGGACTAGTTGGGGTGTACTATTTTGGCTTGAGGAAAATTGGTTTGTATTATCTTTAAGCCTTGTTTGGTGAGTTGGATCTTAATTTTACTTATAGATCCTTGTTTATCATTGTTTTCTCTATATATCTACCTAACCAAATTTTGATTTCAGTATTATGGTGATTTTAGGAGTTTTAGAACGGTGTTATCTTCCTCGACGCATATGAGGTAGGATATATGTTAATTCTAGACTTTTGGACTTGTATGTGTGTATATTTTGAGTTTTTGTTGGAAAGGTTAAAATATACCGGTCGAGATTGATTCTCGGCAATCCTAAGCATATGGACATCAAGAAAAAGTTAGTTTTCTTGCTACCACATCTTATTTAAAGTATTCCTGTCTTTTCAATTTTGGAATTTGACGAATCCCTTGAAAAACGTGCCAAAAGGATTTAGGGCTCGTTTGGATAAATCTTGAGAATTGGGGAAAATGAGTTTTTGGTTTTAAAACTTAAAATTGATTTTAGTTTTATTAAATTCCAAGGAATAAGTACATATGGTTCCAATTTTAAGATTTTTTGGAAATCAAATGAGTTTTGGGAAAGTTAGCATGTTAGCCGAAAACGAGGGTTTTGGGTTCAAATCTTGTAAATTCATTTTGAGTATGTTAATTTGGATCTTATGAAGTTATGAGTTAACATTTATATAGCTATTCCTTGATTTGGATTTCATAGCACACTTAATGAAATGTTGCGTCAATGTGGGTTCCACCTTTACCATGTGAGTTTGTCTTTGGCACATATATCTACTTGTTGTTATGATGTATCTTATGACACTATTATTGATATCCTTGTCTTGATTATCAAGTGATTTGGTGAGACTTGTGGGTGTGCCGAGCCCTCGACTTCGGGCCGTAAATGTGAGCATGTGGGTGTGTCGAACCCTCAATTATGGATTATGAATGTGAGCGTGTGGGTGTTTCGAGCCCTCGGTTATTGACCGTAAATGTGAGTGTGTGGGTGTGCCGTGCACTCAACCTTGGGCGGTAAATGAGAGCCTGTGATCATCGGGTGTGCCAAGCCTTCGACCTTGGGCCGTAAATGTGAGCTAGTTAGAGTGATGTGTGATATTGGTCAAGAGTGAGATGTTCGGATGAGGGAAGATGATGAGTAAATGTGGGAACAATGTGTAGTACTTTTGTGAGAGAAATAGTTATACGGATGATGCATTTTAAAGGCTGAAATGATAGTTGCCCTTTAAATATTTCACTGTTATAACTGTTGCATAACCATTATCATACATTATTCTTGTACTCTTTCTTTATCATATATCCTACAATCCTTGGGCTCATGTTGTTTTATAACAACATGTTAAGTGGTAGCGGCAAGGAGGTGGCAGATTAGTAGGTGATACTTTGGTGCTTCCTCAACACGAGGTTGCGGGACTTTTGTGGACAGTGACAGTTTTACTCTATTCGACCCTGTCTGATAGATGTAACCACCGTACACTTTTTGGACATATTGTACAGATGTATTAGAGTTTACTTATTCTTGTTTAGATAAGGGTTGATGTTAGGCCTTGAGGCCATTTCATATTTTGCTTGCTTGGTGAGACTCGTTGGGTGTTTGGGTTTATTATGTTGGTAATGACTTGTCGATATGGGATTAGAATAGTTTTGAGTATGTTACTATGCTATAATACTTATTCCTTTACGTTAGAAATTGCTATAAAGACTTATAGCATGTGGGAAAATATTGGGTTTGGTATGGTTTTTAGGACAAACTACCTTCTATCTTAATGCCTTTGCAAACTGTATTTATTATGATTGTTTTTCAAGGTTCACAAAGCTTTGGGGAACTATTAATGTTCTATAGTATGATTGGAGGTGGTTTTGCACAAAAATAGGTTTGGATAATCAAAAACAAGCTTTCTGAAAATCATTAAAACTTAGGCATTTTTATGGTCTTTCATTCTTTTTAGAGGTAGAAAACTTAGCAAATCTAACTTCCAGGGCTTACTATCTACCTTCTCCATCTAGTTTATTCCATATTGTGTTGAATGAAACAACAAAACAGGTTTTGGGACCAAAAATGCATTGAATCTTTTAGGCTTAAAACCTGTTTTCTGATTGGGTTCGCTCAAGCGGTGGCAAGGTTCGCTCGAGCGGTCTGTGTGATAATAGCCCATTGTTTTTTGAAAACCTTAAGAAATTTTTGTTTGGATTTGAGACTTTGGTAGGTCATTTTATGCTTCATTAAACATTATTTGGGGGTAGGGTTTGGGTTTAAAGGGCAAAGGTTTTCAATTAGGTTTCACAAGAGGTAAAACTCATGTATTTTCAAACTTTTCATAGAAAAGAGATGAGTTTCTTAAAGTTTTGGCTTAAAGAGTGGATTTCGGTTTGAGTCAACGGATCTTCAAGATTTTTATTGCATTAATTAATAAATTATCTAGAAGTGATATATTATAGATTGGTATCAAAACTTTAGGTACGAATACCTTTGAACCGTGGGAAGGGTGCGCTACGCCGAGAGGATTGACTTGCATGTTATATCCTTGTTTTGGGTATGTTTGCATGCTTGCTTTGTGATGTGAACCAACCTGTGTATGCTATGTCATTACGTGGGCATAGAGGTATGACGTTGAGGATGATATTTTTGGCTTTGGCGTCCGGTTAACTGTTTTGGGAATCCAATTAGAAAGGCATCTAGTTAACGTCCATTCTAGTTAAAAATCTAAACGAGTTATTCGGATTGAGATATCATTCCTCCTCGGCATATGGTAAGGTAGTAGCATGTTTATGTGATTAGTTGTTGATTCTTAAGGGGTGCTGGCTTATCTGTGGGATAAGATGATGGTTATGGATTATGCCTAACCTTGTTATACTATCTTCTTTTATATAGTCCTTAGATGCAACGTGGGCATAGGAGAGGATGCGGCTGAGGCTGTGGAGGAGAGACGGTGCCTGAGTTAGAAAATGCTGCTAACCCACATGTGTTAGAAGAGGAGAACGATGCTGAGCCACCTATACCAGAGGCTGGGGACACTACTAACCCCTAGGTACCAGTTGATGGTTTGAGTATCTTACAAGAGATGCTCAACTCGTTACGAGCATTGATCGAAATGGCAAGGGGAGGTGTACGAGCCCCTAAGCCAGTCAAGGAAGATGGAGGCGATGAGACAATTTTAAAGATTGAGTCCTCCTATCTTGATGGGAGAACCTGACCCATGGGTTGTAGAAGGGTGGCTAAAGGTCAACACTCGAATCTTTGAAACTTTAGGGGTTATAGAGGATGAGGTGAAGCTTACATTAGCAACCATCTAGTTGAGGGGTGATGTAGACCACTGGTGGGAATATGCCAGGACGACATAGACTGGTACTTGGATTAATTTCTTGGAAGAGTGTTTTTCATGAGGAGTTCCAAAACCCCACCCAGGGTTCGATGACTGTCTTACAGAATGAGTCGAGCTTTACAAACCTATCTAGGTTCGCACTAGAATCTATCTATACGGAGGAGTTATGAGATCGGTGTTTTGAGAGGTGTCTCCGTATGGGGATTGGGAGCAAAGTGGTGGCCTTGCGGATCAAGGTGTTTATTGAGTTGGTGGAGGCTGCTATTATGGTAGAGAATCCTTTGGCTGAGGCAAAGAGGGGAGGGGAAGAGAAACAACCCATGACTACTACCCCTACTCATTCCACTAGATAGCAATCCAAAAAGAAGACGTCAAGGGGGAACTGACCTTATGCTGGGGGATCGAGCCAACATTAGTCATACTCTACACCGACGGCGTATGTTACTTCACCAGTACAGACAAGTGTGAGGAGTATATCCCGCTATACTTGTGGTCAGGTAGGACATACTTCTAAGGTTTGCCCCCAGAGGCATCCACAATCCACCGGGACTCGAACCGTTTGCTACCAACATGAGAAGCAAGGGAATATTAAGAAAGAATGCCAATAGAGCCAGCTACCTCAGGGTCAGTAGAAGCTCAGGTAACCCCAGCAGCGTCCGGTAGCATAGTCTTCTAAGACCGCGGGAGAGGCTACTTGCTAGTTATTTAAATCTTATTACTAAGTCGTTAATCATGGGTTACTAGTGTTTATTTTATTTACTATACCAAGATCTACTACTAACTGGGTTGATAGCAGTAAGTCCGGGGTCGATCCCACAGGGAAAAGTGTTATTTTTGTTAAGATTTTGTTTAAATTATTTAATCTAAAAAGGGAGTAAATCTTGGATATGGAAAAAATGGTGTTTTAGTAGATAAAAGTAAATAAATAATTAAAAAGGATTTTAAATAAATAATGAGATAAGTTTCACCTCAGGGTTAGAATCCACTGATACTTGGTAATCTAGTTACGATATAATTCCTATTTTATCTAACTTTGAATCAGATTAGATCCCATCGTGACAAGACCGATATGGATATACAAGAAAGATAGATTTCGATTTCAACAAGGCATATCTTATCCGAAGTATAAAATATCACAAGTTTTACTTTCAAAATCCCGAATCACAAATATGGCATAAACTATCCAAGATTCCAGCATGACCCATCCGGAGCACGGCCCATCTTATCCATGGCATAATCATCTCAAATTTGCATATTCGAACAGTTAAAACAATCATGTAATACTCATTTAATGCAATCATGGAAAGCTTAAACGGGAGTTAAATTAATTAGAAAATATCAATATAAGGGATTCAATAATATTGTTGCATAACTATCTGATTGCAAAACATAAATAAAATACAGAATTAATCTACTCCTATGTTACTAATTTCGGCTTCATCATCACCCGAGGCGGAGGTAGGGGCTTAGCCACTCATGGTCGTGCAGGAGTCCATCGTCAAGTTGATGTCGATCATCATCGGCAGCTACTCGGGGAGGCCCGAACCTTCCAGAGGTGACTTGGCTGGAGGACAAAGGATGAGAGAACTATGAGGGAACTAAAAGAATGAATCTGAATTTACTTCAGAATTGTTTGAAAGCTTGGAATAGGCTCTATTTATAGTTTTTCAGCAGCATCAAATTTACCAACTCTGGCGCGGAGCGTCTGGATGGGATTTCCATGGAGGCCACGTCAGTTTCCTATTTCGGAGCGTCAGGGCGGTCGGCTAGTGGCATCAGGACAGAAATTGCTTGGGCCCTACGGTAGATAGCGTCGAGACGGTGGGCATTTGGCGTCATGACGGTGTGGGTGTCGGGACGGTGGAGATATAGCGTCGGGATGGTTTGTATCACTTTCGTTGGTCTTCGTTTGGTTGCATCATTTTTGTTGTTAAAGTGGCTGCTTTGTGGCTATTTTACGTTACTCCTCCAATTCATGTCTTATACACAAAAACACTACAAAAGAATAAATTAGATAATATATCGGGACTAGCTTATTGTAAATTAACGGGTCTAAATCGTCACTTTTGAGTGCCGATCACACCCCCAACTTACACTGTGCTAGTCCTCGATCAAAACATAAATAAAATAGAAAAGAGAAAAGAATAGAAAAATATACTATCTAAACACATAAGCTAGCATCATTTTCCCAACTCAATAGGCTATCACATATCATCTGAGAACTTTAAACATAAATTTGTAAAGTTCTGTATTCTCAACTTCTAAATAGAGTAACCTTTAAGCTGTAAAATTTTTCAAGATAATTTTCTCAACCTTATACCTGGTGTGTGTGTGTGTGTGAACTCAACTAATCATTAATATGCATGCTTTTGAATCTATCAAGTTCCAAACAATTAAATCAACTAGATCTCGACTTCAAATCTCACCAGTTATTCGCTCAAAATCAATCTCTTAGAAACAAGCTATAACATCACTCACTTAGGGTATGTGGTAGAGGTTATAAATATGCAAATCAAAATATCAACACATACCCATGACACTTGAAGAACGATGTTTCAAAGATATTGACTAGAATCTCGTGACTGGAATACTGATTTATTGAGAATTTTGTTTAAACTTCATCAAACCATACTATCCTTTAGGATCAACCAGGATTTTTTTTTGTAGTGTTAGGTTGGCAACTTTTATCGGCTAGGGTTAAGTATATAGCACTACTTGAATAAATGGTTACCAGAAAGGACATCAGAGTGCTGTCACGTTAATAGTCGCTCAGTGTGGTGTAATAACGTCACTATCATTGAATCATGTCACATAGCTCGTCTACAACAGGATGTAAATACCACATCCTAGTCACATCAAAATGTATCACAATGTAGTGATATTACCTCACCAACATTGTGTCAAACTGTCAAAGCTGTCTATGTCTCATT
>JAUZSS010266291.1:0-10465 GCA_035668195.1 Sarracenia psittacina
GTTTCTCCTGCGTTGAAGTTTGATATCCTTTCTTTGTGAAGGTTTATTTTCGTTTATTGTGAGGGTTATTTATTTATTTTGGAGTTATTTTATTTCTACAGATATACTATTTTATTCGATTTATTGTCGATTAGAAATATATTAAGAGATAGTGCATTTGATTTTAAAAAAAGATGTTTTGTACATAGACAATCAATCATAAAATTTTAATATATTTTACCAGCTATTTATATTAAAATTGATAAGTATTATGAATTATGATGTAAAAAAATGATCAAAATTTAATTTCTATAATTGATATGTGATTAATTCTCTTAATAAATAATATCACTCTATTAAAATCCCAAAAAAAAACTCTCAATCCACTACTAGAAAAGGGTTTTTTGTGACGGTAATTTTGCCGTCGCAAAAAATATTTGTGACGGCAAATGGAAGTAGGAACAGGTGGAGTGACAAAAGAGTTTTAGCGACGGAACAGAGCCGTCTAATGTTTGCGACGACAAATCACTGACGCAAATACATGCAAAGACGACTATAAATGAACTATTGCGACGACAACAATGCCGTCACAAATACTTAAGCGGCGACAATAACGTCGTCGCAAATACTTAAATGACGACAGTGATTTACTATTTACTACTGCAATCATGTCATCGCAGATACTTTTAGCAACGGTAACAACGCCATCACAAATACTTAAACGACGACAGTGATTTACTATTTACTACGGCAATCATGTCGTCGCAAATACTTTTAACGACGGTAATAATTTACTATTTACTACAACAATCATGTCTTCACAAATACATTAGCGACGGTTAGTGATTATATTAATGCCTTGTGATTTTATTTGCGACTGTACTGTAATCGTTGTAAAAACTATAAAATTTTATCAATATTCATTTATTTTTTTATAACAAAATATCAATTAATTCTTTGAAAGCAAATAATCATACCATCCATTCATTCACAACTAAATATTAAAAATCAAATTTATTAAGTACAAATCAAAATTAATTATAATCATATCATCCATTCATTCACAACTAAATATTAAAAAATAAAAAAATTTATTAAGTACAACCCAAAATAAACTAGCAAGTGCATAAAAGTATTTTCAAGACATGTTTAGTTTAAAACTAAAAGTACAATCCAAAATAAATGATGATCGAATTATTGAGTTGAAAACCACAAGCTCCTATGTATTGAAGAACTCCATATTAGTTGTAGTCCATCATTACTCATTCTTTCTCCGTCTCTAATACCTGAAAAAAATTAAAAATAATTAAATTTACTTTACAGCATGATAAATATATAAAGCACGCAATATACACATATAAACCAATGAAATTAAAAACAACTATACATCACAATATTTCCAAGCAACATGTCGACCAACAGCTTCTCCAACAGTGTTCATCCCTCGACGAGGCCTTTCCAAACGTGCATTAGGCTTCTTGACTTTTTGAATAAATACTTTGCAAAAACCTAAACCCAATGGTACTCCATCTATTTCGCACAACGGGTCTTTAGTAATCAGAAGTCCTTCGGCCAAATCGAGTTTTGGTATACCGGAATTAAGCAAGTCTACATGTATTCCAACCTACAAGTATAAGTATAATTTTTTTAACAATTGAGTTATATAATTTTTTTTCTACAAAAAGTAAAATATTTTAAAACTTGACACACTAGTATAGAAACAGATCATGGTCTCCAATATTCAATAGTTCGAATGCAAAATCAGTATACAAACTAGTATTATAAATAGTTAATATCAAATCCTAGTATTGAATAAATACTTTCCCTTAGTTGTCAAGGAAAGAAATTTTGCTGTTAATGTACAGAACCAATATTCAAGCCAAGAGAGGTCAAATATCCAACTTTTACATGGAAAAAGATAAAGAAACAATCACAAATCAAGTGGATCAAGAAAGAATAGCAGCCCTAAGAAATGGAGGTCCTCCATTTATGATTCATGCTAATTTAGTTTCCTACTTTCTGATCAAACTGGAATACATAGGCTGCCATGCAATTTCAGTAATTTACATATCCATCTCCTCATTTTCAGTAATTCAGTAATTTATCTTTCATGCGCACGTGTTTTGTTCGTACTGTTAATGATGGAAATGTTTTAATTAATGCATTGAACGGAGTGGGTTCCTCAAGAAGCTGCTTCATTCAAACACGACGACAATGTCCATGATGCAGACTATGCAATGTTTGCTCCAGTAGGCAATGTTTGGTGAAGCAGAGTTGGTGAAGCAGAGTCTCCTATGAGTAGGCAATGTTTGCTCCAGTTGGTGAAGCAGAGTATGCAGTTGTGCTTTACTCCTAATGTTGCCAGATACTTAACAAAAGAATCAAGTATGCTATATTTCTGATCCTCCAATGAACTAGATATTTTACCCTCATTTTGGACCTAAGTGGTTGGTTAGGACTTAGGAGTGACTAGTACATGGTGTAAGAAACACACCATTTGTAAAAATTTGTTTCTAGTATTGATTTACATCACTAAAACATGACACAAAGGTAAAAATGTAAAAATGTGACCAGCCAGAGTCGCATTGAGGGGATGCAACCTGGAACCAGCAACAAGGCACAAGATTCACACACAAGGGTAGCAGCCACGGCCCAACTTAGAAAGGGTTATGGACCAAATGAATCATCCACCAAAACAGCTAACTTGCAGCACCTATTGGAGCAGCCACCAAGATTTTGCAGCCACCAAACTGTAGCACTAAATGAATCAACCACCAAATGAAATACCATTGGAGCAGCCAAAAGTAGCATCCCATACCCACTGCAAGTTGTAGCAGCACAGACTTATGGGCTCTGAACCATTTAGTGGCAGGGGACTCCAACAATGGCAGCATCACTTAAAGCAGACCACTAGAGCAAGAAACCGAAAAAAGCCACAAACACCACTAAGCCCCATTGACCAGCAACTGAGCTTGAAGAGGAGCTATGGAAAAACTGGGCTTGAGAGAAGTTATGTAGCAATACAGCACTAAGACTACAGCACACAAACACCACTGTTTGTAAGAACTCATCGCACCCCAATATTGTTATCTAACTTGTATCTTTCCAACCATAAGATGGTCCACTGTTAGATCCCGAAGGTCTCCTTTCTATATTTTGTCAAAATATTTAGCTAATCAATTGCTATTATCATCATGAGTTTATGAAATTTATTTTTTCCTGTAAATTATTTCCCAAGTTTTATGCAAATATCTCAATTCAATTTAAGCTGAAAATATGGTAGATGTAGAGATCAATGGATCTGATAATTGTTGCTTTTTCCATAAGAGTGAAGCTTTCTTGCTTGTTCTAGAGCTTTAATATACTTCAATTCTGCAGATTTAGTACTCTCAAATAAGTTGGTCTTGTATGATCTTGAGAATCAGGTCATTGGATGGACTGAATACAACTGTGAGTATATTCATCCTCTTTCTTTTCTCCATCGACATTAATAGCTTTTTCTTGTGCTTGCTTAATACTGTCATAGAAGTTATGTCAACGTTCTATGAATTTCCTGATGTTGTTAATGCATAGTTTTATCTTTTTAAAATTATCCAACTGATCTGTTGCTCTTATTTTTGGAATCATTCTCATGTTTCATTCTTAGTTCTTGAATCATGCTATTCCAGTTTGATCAGGCAGATCTACTGTTATCATATATACCAAATGTGAACTATTTTCCTGGAACACGTAATTATTTGCTTTAATACAGTTTGATCAGGCAGATCTACCGTTTCTTTTCATTTAATATTGGGGTGCGATGAGTTCTTCCTCCCTCCCCTCGTAGTTGATGCCCAGACACAAAGGTAAAAATGTGTACATGATGCAATAAAACATGCCATCTCTCGATTTTTGGCCACCACCATCGGAGATTTCATGGAGCAACACATTTCTAAGTAATTATAATTAATTTTCATCCCAAACCCTGAATCAACTTTCCAAAAAGTAGACAAATTTTCAATCACAAAATAAGTAATTTTCAAAGGAGCATAGGCAGGTGGGAACATATGATTCTTCTATGACAAACAAAGTATTATAAATAAAAAATACCATTCATGACTCACCATTTAGGATTGTGTAACATTCAAAGTATTATAAATAAAAAATACCTGCTGCTCATTAGGCCGTGGAGAAGGTGGTGGTTGTAGAGGAGAACATAACTGATCACTATCGTGGATATCATCTCCCACGGACTCCCTAAATATCTGGTACCCACTAGATGCATCCAGAACCTACGATAAGGATGGGTATTATCTCTCATGAATAATTAGTGGTGTGTATACATAAAATTATTAAAAAAGTTAAATTAAAGTTTTTGTACTCCACCTGTTTAGATCCATCCGTGCCTTGGGACATCAACAAATCAATTTGAGCTCTCATTTCCTCCATTTGAGTACTAAACTCCTCTCTCACGGCCTCCTTTACTTGTTGAGTGATTTCTTCAATCTTCGAAGAGCAATCACCCATGAATTCAGATGGGCTCTTGTTCTTTTTATATACCATGCTCCTTGGCACTGCACTCCCATAGGTCCGACAGTACCCATGGCCATCATTTCCTAAGACCTCATGGAATATACGATCTCGAACCTCGGTTGTTTGTTGTTCTTCTGGCACCTCATTGAGTAAGTCATTATATTGCATCTACATTTTTGAAACATCAGTATACAATAACATAAAACAAATATAACTATGAAGTAGATATTAATTAAGACCATACAATGATTTCTTGTACATCAACATCATCTGGATTTCGTGTTTTCAGATAGACACTCATTTTATCCGTCCTCTCTCCTTTGAGTTCCATCTGAAATAATAAGAAATAAATATGATATTTAGATGTAAAAGTTAGATAGTATTATATATTGACATGAATACCTCTTTTCGAACTTGAGAAAAGTTTGTCCGTCCAGTCCTATGAGTGGGACCACGAAACACCCGGTTTGTTGAATTTCGATGAGCTATCACTTGTGCCTCATCACTTGCCCAATACTCCACAAGGTCTTTCCATTGTTCTGCCACTATGTTTGCTGGGACTTTAGAGGCTATATCCGGATCTATGCTGAAAGGCTTCCAGTACTTCGTCTTTGTCTTACTTTTATGGTCCTTCCACATCTTTTGGCAAGCCTTCATGCAAACTGGCTTAAACTCCTCTGGACATAGAGCCAAGTTATCCTACAAAAGATGTTTATAAAATTATAAAGCAACATAAATAATATGATAATGAACAACTATTTATTATTTATACCTTAACCTCATTCCAAATTTGTTCTTTAATATCTCCAGGCACACTGTTCCAAGTCATATACGTCAGTGGAACTCTATTCCCATTGCGTACAATTTGGCCCAACTGTCCTATCAATGCGGCACCTCGGTCCCCCACTGGATGAAAGTTGTCATTGAACTCCACCATTACTTTGGTGCCACTACCCCAATCTTTCATTCCTTTAGCAGCGCCTCGACCACGTTTGCTCTCAATTGAGTTTGATGCTGATGGACCTACATAAAAAAAAAGATAATGATAAAGATATTCAAATTAATACAATATAAGTAACATTACAACAATGTACATACTTACCCGACTGAGATGTCGGTAACTCAGATGAGGTAGGTAACTCAGATGAGGTAGGTAACTCAGATGGCTCATTGTCACGCGACTGAGATGTCCGCAAACGCATTGCTTCTCTCATAGTGAGAGGAGGGAGACTCGTTTTTCTCTTTGGCATTGTAATCTGTAATACAACTATCAAATTTAAAAATGATTAATCTGAGATATGAATAGAAATGAAATTTCTAATAAAAGACATACCAATATGGATATTCTAATTAAAAATGTAATAGTTCATTAATTACATTGATAACAAAGGAACAATAAGATACAATGAAATTGGAAGTTCCAATTTGGCGACAATAAAACAAAATGCTTACAATTAATTTTAGCACTCTTCTATTTCAACATCAATTGTTGCCCCTTCTGATCCTTCCCTCACCCAGTCAATTTCTTCATCACGAAGCACCATATTTTCTTCCAATTGTTGGGGCATATAGGGCTCAGCTTGAGGGTCATCATCCGAATGCATATCAAATATACTTCTATGAGACATCTTTACAACAAGTTGCCAGTCTACATCTAAGGGGTCTGGAACATACCAAACTTGTTCTGCTTGGGATGCCAATATGAAAGGTTCATTGGTAGAACGATCATCTCGGTACAACAAACGATTGAAGTTGACCAATGTGAATTTGAAGGCATCTTCTTTCTTCCCCGAATGGTATCGATCCAATCACATTTAAACATCACATATTTAATAGTGTTGGTGTATCGAATTTCAACAATGTCAGCCAATGGAGAGAGCAGAAAATTGAGACGTTTTGAAAATGAATCGAAAGAACAACTGAAACACAACCCCTAGAGAATGTGGAATATAGATAGAGGGATGGAGACGGCGATTGATATCTCTCCAAAATCCTCGACCCCTTTGTCGACGATATATAATTTTCATATTCTATTATACTAGAAGTATAAATGACTCATAGTGACCAAATTTTTCATGTTATATTTGTTATTCCAAATTCCCAAAAAATATTCGATTTGGTCATTGAAGATTTTACTATTGCATACTGTATCAACAACCCAAAATGCAAAATGCAAGAAAAATAAGAAAAATGAAAAATACCATGCCAAATCAAATCACCTTATCTTGCCACTGTCAATGGCGACAATCAACGGAAGGGAAGCCGACACTGGCACTGGTGGAGGAAGGCGAAACCGGCACGGGTGGAGGAAGGTGACACCAGCGCTAGTGGAGGAAGGTGACATAGGGTTAGCAGAGCAAGGCAGGGAAGCAAGGCGGCGACGAAGCAAAGCGACGGTGAACCAAGGTGGTGGTAGAAACGAGCTTAGGAGGGAGACAGATCGAGAGAGGGAGAGAGAGGGAGAGAGAGAGAGAAAGAGAGAGTAAAAAACCGTTGAAGGGGTGGGAAGACGGAAGGGGGAACCTTTCGTTTAAAACGTCGAAAGCACATAGGCGCTCGAGTGTTACTAGGGCTCTTGTGTGCTTAGGACTTGAGTGCTCTTCAAGTGCTCTTCGAGCGTTGTGCACAGACTTAGTGTTAAAATCATACCTATGAAAGACACTCCCACTGAATGTCACCGCCGAAAAAATGAGTTAAAAACTCATATAGACTCTTCCCAGACTCCCTCCCTAAACCCAAGCTCACCAAAAGGCATGCAAAAAATAAAAATATACAACCTAAACTGAAATTGCATATTATAGGCATATAGGTGATACAAGCTCCACCCAAAATACATGCACAAGCATATCAAATTTAAGAAATTTTCATGTAAAATCAATAATCAACATATCAATATACAAAATGCAGGGATTAACTCAAGTAAACATAGTTCATATTATCTCGTTATTAACGGTGAACCGTGAACTCTATGCATAAGAGTAAGATACTTGACAAGGCATAAGATAGATCCACAACCTATCATAAGAAGATGAGCAATGCGCTCAAATAAAGAAGGCAAACCCAAGATATTTGAACCTCTAAATGTGCACACAAACCTTGGTCTTGTTAACCAAGAGACACACACGTGACCTATTAACCATTTTTAAATCCCAAGCTTAAACATGGCCAAAACACACTTTTATTTTTTTTATGATAATTGTCATGCACAAAGGGTATATATAACAATTTTTATATTTTTTGTCATTGAAAATGACTCACAAATGATGAATTACACTAAACATGGGTGGCTACTCACACAGAGTAACGACTTACATCCACAACAGGTAGTCGTTTAAATACGGAAGTAGACTGTAATGACCTGACCATCTTGGGTTGGTTCATATTGTGAAATGAGGTTTTTAACAAGTTTTGGAAAGCTTTGGACCGTGTAATCATGGACCGTTTTGGTTTTTAAGCTTTAATTCGAAACCGGAGTATG
Source organism: Sarracenia psittacina (assembly GCA_035668195.1). Classification (NCBI taxonomy): domain Eukaryota; kingdom Viridiplantae; phylum Streptophyta; class Magnoliopsida; order Ericales; family Sarraceniaceae; genus Sarracenia; species Sarracenia psittacina. The sequence goes on from JAUZSS010266291.1 coordinate 7,970, forward strand.
TTAACTTTTTTCGAAGAATCGGTTAAAAGTTTTGAAAAAACTAAAGTGTATCAACGATTCAAGGTCCGATGATTACGTCGTTTGTTTTGGAATCTCCAAAATATTATTCCTGAGTATTGGACCAAGTTTGGTGCCATTTGGACAGATGACGGGTCCCCGTTTTTAAATTTTCGAGCTGTGCGGTACAATAGGGACCGCTCGAGCGGTGGTAAGTGCGCTCGTGTGACTACGTCAGTCAGACCTGGTATAAAAGGTTGTTTGGACGCGTTTTAAGAAAAAAAAATATCTTTTCTCCCTCTAAACTTTCTGAACAGAACTGAAGGTGATTTTTAGGCTTGGATCTTAACTTTAGATCCTCGATTAAGGCCTCATTTGGTAAGATTTATGGTTTTTGTTTATAGATCCTTAATATACATACATTTATCTACGTTTCTACCAAACTGATTTTTGATTTCAGTATTCGTATGGTTGTAAGAATGGTTGTGGGCGTGATCTTTGGCATCCTCTATGGTTATGAGGTCGGATCTATGCTAAATTAGAAATATTGGTTAAGTATGGGTTATACACTTGAGAAAAAGTAAATTTTTCAGTATTTTAGCACTTTTGTGCTATCCAAACAAAGGGCTTTCGAAAAATAGTTAGGTATTATGCACCCTCATGGTAATAGGAGCATTTCTACCTTTCCAGATTTTGACTTGGAGTTTTGTAGCTCAAAACGTGTACAATGTGAGATTTGCAAATAACGAGTTTTATCAGTCTTAAATTCTCAAATTTTGAAAAGTGTCAGCTTTTCCTTGATATGTACCGAGATTGTCACTTACCGGAGTTTTCGATTTGTAAAATCAATGGCCGTAGTAACAATAATGTATAAACAGGTTGGGGTTCCATTTCTATAAAAATGGGGTTTTCGGGAAAATTGGACCCTCATGTGGTTTTTCCTAAAAACTAGTTGTGTGTTGGGAAAGCTGGTGAGGAGAGAGCCTTACAATTTAAACTTGGCGGTCTTATGTATTTTTATAAGATTTCTTTCAGTCTCATATATATTAGCTTAAATGGTGGTTACGTCATTGTGCTTGTTTGCTTGGATGATGGATACCGCTGTTAAGTGTATGGTATATGTACGTTATTGAATTGATATCTTGGTGGAAGTATATAACTTAGCCATCCTTTCGGACTTGTGGTTTTGGACCAGTTCTCCTAGTTCATGTTACATTAGAAGTTATGATTATGGCAGCTTGATAGAATATAGGATAGTTATGGACTAGGGCTTTATTCTGGTTATCGTTGTACTTGTGTTTGTTGGTTAGATATGCATCTATTTTTGTATATCTGTGATGGTTTACAAATACACATGTTTCCTGTGTATCGTTGATACATGTTATTGTAATATCACTAGATATGCGATATCATTGGTAGTTACTTTAACATGATGACTCTGGTCATGGTTGTGCCTATTATAGCACTTTTAGTTTCCATATACACTTGTTGATATGATGCACCATGATTTATATTGCAGTTTGGTGGCATATTGTTGGTTGTTGTTCCACATTACATTACCTGTCGTAGTATTGTTATTGTGGGAGATACTCATGAGAGGGGTATCGATGTTGTGGGTTTGGTGTGGAGCGATGATTGACTCGGTAACTTGGAGAGGTTACTTGGATGTCTCATCTACCATCTGTGTGATGTTTGTTCATAATAGACTGGTGTTGATGCCGGATCGGTATCAGGTGAGTGTCTATGACGAGCTAGTGTCAACTTTGAGTTGGCATTAGACTAGACATGGAAAGACTGGTATCGATGCCAGATTGGCATTAGGTGAGTGTTCACATAGGTTGTGCATGCTGTCTGGCGTTAGATAGGTTTCGATTTTAGATCGGCACTCTCATGGCACCTTGGCCATGGTTGTGGTCGGGAGTGGGGGTTGGAGATGTTCGAGTAGGCGCTTTGGGGTAGTTGGGTGAGACAATAGGTGTGTGTTGTACATGTTTCATATTTCCCCCTCTACACTTACATGATTCCTTTTAAATTGAAAACTATAATGTTTTCCTTGGACAATTTTTTGTTCGAACTATTTATGTTAGGAACTGTAAAATAGTTTTAAGTTAAATGGTTTTAACTTACGACATGTGCGTATTCCATAATGTTTATAAGTTGATGATGGAACTTAGCCTATATTCATTATGGAATGGTAAGGGTTGGTTTTGGTAAAAGAATACTTGATCCTTGGATCATTGTTTTTCTCAAAACTCACCTCTAGGTGAGAATTGGTTTTTGGAAATCTGGATTATGAACATTACAATTTTAACAGGTTAAAATGTGTATTTTTCTGCTACATAATCATCCTCGCATCCTATCATGCTTTCATTATTATCATATTTCCTACAAGCCAGTGGGCTTACGTTGTTTTAGTAACAATGCGCAGGTTTAGCGGCGGACGGTTGATAGCTGCTGGATGGATTCTGGTTCGTCTCTTCCACGTTGGATCGAGACAGA
>JAUZSS010267383.1:0-10457 GCA_035668195.1 Sarracenia psittacina
TCAATTGGTTTGACGAGTTCAGTGTAAATAGACTGAACTCGTCAATTGGTTTGACGGGTTCAATGTAAATACTTGAACTCGTCAAACCATTTGACGAGTTCCTCACAAACTTAATTAAATTACCCAGAACACCTGTGAAAATACAAAATACACTGAACTCGTCAAATGAAATGACGAGTTCACGTAGAATGGAAATAAAGTTTAAAATCTCCAATTTCAAAAATTAACTAATATTTTAAGCAAAAGAGCCCACATCAAATACATTAAAATTAAGTAAATTTTAATGTATTAAATTCCATTGTTTTCGCTTTGCTTCGCACCACGCCTACGCTGCCCTGTAGTCTTGACGTACTTCTCACCTTATCTTCTTCTTCTTCTTCCCATTCTCCGCTGCGAAAATGGCGGACCAACAGAAAACAAAGCAGCAGCCCACGGACGTAGAGGAAGAACTCGAAAATGAGTCTAACATGGAAGACTCCTTTGAAGACAATTCACCGTTGTCCTCATCGTCTGATGACTCCGACTCCGATTCCGACGATTCTGAAGAAGAACCAGACGGCGAAATCAATGCCGGAGCTGGAGGAGAACTTGCCGCCGACGAAGACGAAGAAGTTCCCGAAGAAGACGACTCGGCGGAGGCGAATGTCAAGCGGTTTATGCAAGTCCTGAACAGCAGGCAAATGAAGAGAGAGCAAGAGGAGGAAGAGAGAGGGTACGTGTACCACGACGATTTATTCGATTTTCCGAGGGACCCGGAGAAGTGGAGGGAGGAGGATTTGAAGGAGCTATGGGCGGATGCTCCGATTGCGACGACGAAACCCGGTTGGGACCCGGCTTGGGTTGATGAGGATGATTTGGACGTGGTGAACGAGGAGATTAAGGCCGGAAGAGATCCTCCGATTGCCCCATTTTACCTGCCGTACCGGAAGCCTTTTCCGGTGATACCGGATAATCATTATGACATTTCGAATCCGAAGTCAGTTATTGAAGAGCTCGATAGAATTGAGGACTTTTTGATCTGGGCCAGCTACATTTTTGCCGACGGGAGCTCGTAAGTAGTTCCTATAGTAGGATTTGTTATTCATTTCACGTTGGACAGTCCCATGCTTCGTTTTGCTATATCATGGTGCTTGAAATTTGGATTGAATGATTGCTACTTTCATTGTTTTATTGACTCTAAGATTTTCTTGGGCGAGAATATTTATGTTCGAATTCTCGTGTAATTGTCATGCCGTTGTTGATATTTTAATAAGCTTTTTTTTGATAAGTAAAGGCGGTATGGCACCCCAGGATTTGAACTATTTAAATAAGATTTCATTGAAGTATTTTGAATGATTTCATATTTGAATGTATTGGACTGCTTGAGGTAGTAGGGGTTCACTGGGCAGAGGATTCAATTCCTTCTCCTTCATTTGAATGATCCTTTTAATTGCTTCTATCACTAATGACCTTTTCATCCCGGCTAGATACGAAGGCACGGTCTGGGATGACTTGGCCCATGGAAAAGGTGTTTATGTTGCTGAGCAAGGACTGGTCAGGTTTGTTTGTCTCTTTTGCATTTCTACGCTTCATTTGTTTTGACAGATTATTCTCTTGATCAATGGAGATAAGTTAATTTTGGTATAAAATGTTTTCCTTTTTTTAAAGATGGAATACATTTTCCAATTTTAAAGGACAGAAGCGTTTTCCATATTTATGAGAGACATACTATTAGTATTTCCAGCATTGTTGCATAATGTCACTCAAATAGCATATGATATATTCAAGCCTGTGCTTGTTTGGCTGGAATGCGAATTACTTTCGAGTCAACTGTCATTTCCTTGTATTATGGATATTTGATCATTTCCTTGTATTATCCCACTAGGTTAGTCTCGTATATAAATTGTACTGATCATTGTAAAGAAATACACAAAACATTACTCTTGCTACACAATTTATTATGGTATCAGAGCAGTCTTACCCATCGGCGATCTCTCTGTTCTTTGTGCTCTATGTTCTTTGTTCATCGACTGATTTCCAGTTCTCATCTTCGGTTCTTCCTTCCCGCCAGACTAATCCCTCACAGTCACAAGCGCTTGCCCTCACCATCAACCCTGTTCGCCATGTTGGAGCGAAAGCGTATCGGGTTTTTAAAAACTTTTGGTTGCCCGTTTTTCATGAAACTAAATACGTACTAATCTTATAGATAGAAATATACCATTTGAGATTTATCGAGAAATCTCTAAGTTCCACACAACCGTTGGTGAGACCACCATGAAACCTTCTCGCGTATTACCCTTGCACGTATCGTCTCCGGCGTGTGGGTACCGATCCGAGACGATTCCTCTAGGCTTCAACACACCAATCTCTCAATCTGAACCTCAATGCAACGAAGTAAAAACTGAAGGGGGGAAGAGAGAGGGGCCAACGGCTACCTTGATTTTTAGGGTTTATGGAGAATTATTGTATATAGAATATCCCCACTAATTCTCCTTTATTAATGAGTATATATCCCTCCTCTATAAATTAGGAATATATCCCTAAAATATAGCATGGAAATATATCCTCCCACACCCCCTAGGGCCGGCTATGATAAGGAGAAAAAATAATTTTATTTTCTTATATTTTTAGTATAAATCAATACACTAAAAATATATTAAGTGTATATATTAACTACCATAAAAATAATGTCCCATATACACTTTCCAAAATAAAATTAATTATTCCAAACATGTATAACCGGCTACCCTTGGGCATACCCTAAAAAATTCCTTTTGCCAATTTTGCTCATAAATATTTAATTTAATACCTCGAACGTCTCAGCGATTAAATCCGACGATCGAATTAAATTATCGAAGCTGACCAAAAATCCGTGTGTATAAAAGGGCTACGTGAGGGATCCCGTGGAAGTATAGGACTCGGGCTCACCGTACGAGAAAACCGGATATCCCTAACTCAAGCCCCGAGTTAGATCTAATCTCGCACGAGGCAGGACTTATTTCACTAAAGTCCTTGACTGAACTCCCGGCCCTAAACTTGAATTATGTCTTGTGTTTTCGATTATCAAATGCACTGATATCTCCCCACATTTAAGATATGGATTCCTAATAATCGAATTAGGTTACTGACAACCCGGTTCGAAAATCCTCTTTTTTCCTCGCAACCGCACCGCTTAACTTATAGACATGCCGGATCAACAGGTCTACCGGCCGGGTTTGGCATTGTCAAACTTATAAGCAAAGCACACGAGGGGGAACTTCTCAACCAAGGTCAGATGTGGTGTCCGTCAGCTGATTATCAACCATCGAACGAATAACGTCAGCACCCAACCCACCGGTCATATTGATCTCGTCATAGAAATCTCAGCCATTGGTGACTTAAAGTACTGAACATTATCTGAACATGATTCGATCAATCACGTCGGGATTAAGAGATCGTGCAATCCATGATAATATAGGATGTCGATAAATTCATATAGTCAGTATAGAATTTATCATCCTATTGATCCCGCTAAATACACTTCAAGTGTATTAACACATCGAGCTCGAACATCAAATTCCAAGACCAAAATTTGATTCGTTCGACCGAGCCAAGATCAGCTAATATAACGATGTACTACAACCATACCAATGGACAATCTGGATCCATTGCGATTGTCAGCCCACTTTTTTATTTGTCAGAACCTTTGACTCGATCTTCCCCGCTTCATGTGTCAAGTTAAATACTGGACACAATATACGGACAATGCATACATAGATCATACAATAATATAAATATGAAACCGATCATGCATATCATCTCAATCGATTCTCATTAACATTCCCGAGATCCAGGATAGTAAGTACATAAAAGCATGGATTTTAAGTATACCATCCTAATAATCTCCCACTTATACATAAAGTCATGCATGAACCCATCTGATACCTAACACTTTTAGCTGAGTAAAAGAACCTGCTAGGTTGCCCGCAGATGTAACCATGCATACCACAACGTCTTGACGTCGTACAGTCTCCCAGATGAGACATAACTATCCCTCAATGTCTTTTCCCGAAGAAAACACATAACCTGAGGTGGGCCTCCTAGAATACTTATCAGTCCTGGAAACACAAGTCTGCATACCCTGAGAGATATGAGACTATCATTCTGGTACACCAACATATACTCCCTAATCCTTTCAGATACTTGAGTATATCCTTGACCGCAATCAAAATTGCTTCCTCTGAATTTGACTCATATCTGTTCACCATGCCTACGACATAATAGATATCTGGTCCCGTATAGAGTATGACATATATGAGAATTCCTAATATCGAGGAATGCCTCTCATCCTCTCTATCCCCTGGGATGTTCTTTGACACTGATCCCTAGATAGAGAAATTCCAAAGGATGAAATCCTTTCCTGGATTTTCCATGCCAACCTGATCAATAATCAAGTCAATATAACCGGTTCGGGATAAGCCCAAAATCCTATTTGATCGCTCCCGCAAGAGATTAATCCCAAGAATTTGGCCCGCTTCTCCCAAGTCCTTGACTTGAGAACCATACCTTTTCCGAAGATAACAACCCCACATCGTTGCCGATTAGGAGTATGTCATCGACATTGATGACTAGAAACACTACCGTGTTACCATCAGGCATCCAGTACACAATATTTGATAGGACAATGATTAAAGCCGAAGCTTTTCGATCACCTGGTCAAATTGAGTATTCCTAAAACCTTGATGGTTGCTTAAGTCCATAAATGGATATCTTAAGCTTCGCACAACATGTGCCCCTGGCCCTTTGCTATAATTCCATCTAGTTGCATCATGTGGATTTTCTCGTTAAGATTCTCATTGCTCTTTTCCATAACATCGCATCCTTGTCTTGAAGTTCTTATTGTAGTTACCGGTTCTGGTATCTAGTTCTTCTAGGATCTTGTCAAGAGACTCTCCCAAGAATATATACCTCTCGAGCTGATGAAAAACCCTCCCACTACGATGAGTACCCTCATGTGTACTCATGATAGGTGGTGTCTCACTTTGCTCATCATGTATTAAAAATCTGGTTATACCATATAATTAATCCTTACCTTTCCTACAACAACTTGTGCCTGTGGTTTGTGATTTATTACATAATTCTTTTCCAAGAATCTAGTATTTGAATTAGAAAGTACCCACTGACTCTTAAGATTATAAGATAAATCACCCTTGGTTCCTTTGGGGTACCCTACAAAGAAATAGACTTTTGTCCTCGGTTCCACCATACTTGCATCTCACACCAGCACATGTGCTGGGCAACCCCATATCTGGAAGTATTTAAGACATGGCTTGCACCCAATCCATAATTCCAATGGGGGTACCGGGAACCATCTTAGTATGTACCGAATTCAGAATATATACCGCTGTCTCTTATGCAAATCCCAAAAACCAATAAGGTAAATCCGAATAACCTACCATGTACTTTACCATCTCCTTATGGATCCTAATCCTCCTCTCTGCTACACCATTATGCCGAGGCACCCTAGTGTGGACAACCGGGATGTAATCCCACATCTGACAAGTGGTCCCATAAACTCCCAAAGAGGTATTTACCACCACAATCAGATCATGGGGTTTTACCCACCTCTTGCCTTGTAGTTCACCCGACCACATGCACCTGAATGAACCTATTCCAACACTCATTCGGCTCTAAGTCACTTGGCCGTAAATGGCCTCTAGGTCATCTTACCCTCTAAACAGGATTCGCAGACTAGAAGTGCCTCCACATCCAATGAACCTAAAGGTCCATTTTCCACTTGTCTTTATATCTTATTTAGATTAAGATATCCTAAACGAATATGCAAAAATAGTGTTATGTTCAGTGAGGAATCTTTTCTATTTAGTGGTAAAACCTGTAAATTATTCACCTCATTATTTATTAATAGTAGGAATAATAGACAGCAACATGTAAAGAGCATTTTTCCATGTACGACGACAGATAAACAATTTTTCGTTCAAACCATGCAAAACATTTTTTGAAATAAACCAAATATCCGTCATCCCAAAAACTGGAATCCGAAGCAAAGTTCTGCCTATTTTAAGGTACATAAAATGTTTTAAATAAAAACTTTTATTCCTGCTAAAATAAATAACCACTCCTCCCACTACTGAAGCAGAAACTCGGGAGTCATACCCCAACTGCAGATATGTCATGCTCTCTCCAAGCGTCCTATTTACCTGGAACCCCTACAATAAATTGTAAACAGGATTAGTGGCTCTCGTATCTACAAACCAGGTTCCTGCAAATACAACCGCTAAAAATGATTCAACTTTAAAAGAGAAAGTAATACCTGCAGTTTCCTTGTTCTTTGAGTAAGGATAGTCCCTCTTCCAGTGTCCCGATTTCTGACAATAGTAGCACTTACCCTTAGGTGCCTTATTTTTCGCCTTGGTAACCAATGGCTTCACCTTGCCAACTCCCTCTGCATTTCCTGTAGCTGACCATTCTTCTTCTTCTTGCCACCACCTGGCCTAGAAGATGAAGCCTTTTCGGCAACAAATGCATGAGTCGACTTGCGGATGACACCTTTTGCTGCCTGAAGTTCTTTTAATAATTTTGCCAAAGAAAAATCTAGTTTGTTCATTGTATAATTAAGGAGGAATTGATTAAAAGAATCTAGAAAAGACTGGAGCACAAAATCAACCTGGGTTCTCCCATCGATCTCGGTTCCAAGGACCCCCATCTTGTTAAGATGACCGATCATCTTTACAACGTGGTCCTTAACTGGTGTACCATTAACCATCATCAATTTCATTAGAGCCTTCATGGCCACCTGCTTTGCTTCCCGACTCTGGTCACCAAACTTTTCAGCAAGGTTTAGCATGATCGCAGCTGAAGATCCCATTGACTAATGCTGGCTTTGCAACACGCCGACATAGAAGCCAGCATGTAGCAAGTTGCCATCTGATCAGCCTTCTTTCATAACTCATAATAAGGAGTATCCAATTCGTTATTTGGAGCAGGAGGACAAGGTTAAGTGAGCACGAATTTGTAATGGTCAGAAGCCAACACTATGTTAAGGTTCCGTTTCCATGTGATAAAATTAGGTCCAGTAAATTTGTGTTCTTTGAGAATCGCCGCAAGTCGATTCAATGATCCCATATTAAATCCTAAGAATAAAAAAGAAAACTTTTTAATTCTATTGTAAAAATTTAGGGTCCCTCAACCTTTTAATTTTAAAAGAATTATTGGTAGTTCGCAGCCCTTGTTGATTTAGCAGGCCACGCTGTGCGGATGTTTACTAGCCAATCCCTACCCGGACAGACATGCCAGTCTATTAATCCCTCCTGAGAAAAATATCACAACAAAAACAATTCTCCAAGAGTCACATTAACTAATCAGGCCACGCGGTGTAGACGTCGAACCAGTTAACGAACCAATGACTAACATGTTCTTATTTCCCGATATATTCTAAGTTATTAAATGGCCAATTACCTTTGGTCCCAACAAACAAAAATAGTGACTCCGCGGGGAGGATATTTCTGTCCATATGTTAAGTGTATAACTATCTCACATAATTTGAAAATCCTGTGTCAAAGTCTTATGCCTGGTGTGTGTGAGTTTCACTTTGCACTACATTTCAAATTAACCCTAAAAAAGGGTTCATTCCAGAGATAACATAATTTTAACCCTTTTACTTGGAGACCGGTCAAGCCGGCACGCGAGTTAAAATTACATCTCTAACGAACATGCGATGGAGACCGTAGGATTTATCTGTGAATAAATCATTCTCTCACTTAATATTTTAAAAATCGAGTGTTTTATCCTTTTGTTTATTTTTAAAACATTAAACATATTTTTAATTTTACAATTAAAATAAATATGCTTTTTAATCAAATTAAAAATCCTTGTTTAATTCCTTTTAAGACAAACAAAATAACTTATTTAATTTTGCGAAAAGTAATTAATTACCCGGTTTTTATTAATAAAACTTTAATTAATTTTCCACTTAAAGCAAAAATTAAATAACCTAATTACTTACTTATTTTCCCGTTTTAAAAAATTGCTTGGATTTTGTTTTGTTTAAAATATTTTCCTAAAAATTCCTTGATTTGTAAAACCATACATAAAGGGAAAATAAAAATAAAATAAAAGACCATTCACGCAATTAATTAAAAGCTAAAATAAATAAGGAATTAAAAAAATAACTATAATAAATTAAATAAATAGAATATTGTCGTTTCGATCCGATCCTTAGGGTTTTGTAAAAAAAAAAAGAAAAAACCCAACTAGGCCTCCAAAAAGTCCATCGGAGCCCTGACTTGCCGCTAATCAGACCTGTTGCCGCAACAGCCTCGCAACCTGCCGCACCAGCCTCGCCAGTCCGCCGCACCACCTCGCGCCACCCGCACGCGCGCGCCCGTGGCTGAGCGCCGCGCCTACGCCACAACGCAGGTGACTGTGTTGCACACAGTCGACCACGTGTCCACCTGTGTCGTGCCTACTTGTTGCATCGTCTGCGCATGTCCCATGCCGCTGCTATGCATGGTTGCTGAACGTCTTACGCACCAGCGCTGCACCACCCATGTGCCGACGCTATCTTCATGCCTTTTGCCTCATTTTTTATCCGCGTTTTTCATGCCGCTTTACATAAAAAATCCAAAAAAAAATATGCATGAAATTAAATATTACATTGTAAAAAACCTATGCCTCACGTAGAAGGCGTACAACTAATCTCGATTTAAAAATCGTCGGGAAACTTTTGATTCTAAACGATAAAATAAGTAAAACATACATGCATGGACCGGATCGAAACGACTAATAAAGCTGCAAAACAACAGTTAGCGAATGGTTTTCATGAAAAATGCGCGATCGGCTCTGATACCAATTGTTGGAATCGGTGGCCCCATAAGCATTTAGGTTTTGTAAAAATCGATTTGGTGCACATTTTTCATGAAAAGAGACATGGAAACATAGAATAGAAGGGCCAAAAAATCGTTAGTGATTTGCCGAAAAAATACAATGGTTCCATGTAACCGTTGAGATGACCACACGATTTTCTCACGTATAACCCTTGCACGTACTTGCTTCCGATGGGTGGGTACAGGTCCGAGACAAGTTCCTTGACTTCAACACACTTCGATCCTCCACCAAAATTCAACAACAATTTTTAGAGGAACAAGAAGGGCCGGCGGCTTAGTGGGTTTGTGGGAGAGAATTAAGACTAAAAAATTAGGTTTTAATTCTCTTAACCATGTATATATATCCCTATGCTAATTTTTAGGAAACAAATATATCTCCTTCCTAAATAAAAGCATAAAATACCAACATAACATTCCCCTTAGGGCCGACCACCACGAGAGTGTGAATAAATTAATTTTGTTCCCAATTTTTGTAATATTATAATATCACAAAAATACCCAAAATGTATAATAAATATACACTTGACAAAATTAATAAAACCTCTCCATATCATAGGGTCGGTCCACTTAGGAATATTCCAACAATGTCACTTTGCCAATAATGTCTCTACACATTTAATTTAATACCTCGAACATCCCGGCAATTAAATAAAATCGAAACCTACCAAAAACTCATGCGTATAATACGGTTACGTGAGTAATCATGATAAAGTACAAGACTCGGCCCGAGTTAGATCCTGTGAGGCCCGAGCTTTTTCTAATGATTTAAAGTCAAAAAAATATAAAATATTGATTTTAAACGATGAAAATAAAATTTTATGGCTTTAACAAAATTAAATGATTATTTAATTAACCGTTTGACGGTGCGATTTAAAAAGTTAAATTAAATTTTTTTGGAGTTTTTAATAATTTAGTTTTTTTAATTAATAAAATAAATATTTTATTTTATTAATTGAGATTAGATAGATAAATATTATATATAGATAGATATTTTGATATTTCTTAAAAGAAAAAATAAAATAAAACAAAACATTAAAAGCTCTTAGTCCACAACATGCGGGGGGTGGGTGGGTGGGGGAGGGATTGAAGTTTTGGGGCAATACATATTCGGTGCTCCTGTAGTTGACGAGAGAAGGATAAGAAAAAGAGAAGAGAAGGAGAAGAGAAGGGAAGAAAAAGGAAAGGAAAGAAAGGGAAGAAGAGGAGAGGGAAAGGAGGAAAAAGGAAGAGGAGGAAGGTGGTGCGCCTTTGCCGCCACCGGTTGCCATCGATCCATCGCCGTTGATCGTTCCGAATAATTTTCTTGCTTTGTCTACGGAATTGAGGTAGGAAATAATCTACTATCGAGCTTTTCTTGCTATGTGTAAGGTTATATTTCAAGTTTTTCATGTTTAGATATGAAAAAGTTAGGTTTTGAGGTTTTATTATATTTTCGGGACCCGAGTCCCGATTTTCGGTTGAAATTTCTTACTTATTCTTGCTTATGGAGATGATTAGGAACTATATATCTTGTTAGATTTAAGTCTTGGTTGAGTTTGATTAGTTTAGTATATTTGCGAGATTATAGAATTTTGTACCTCTTTCGGGCTTAGGATT
>JAUZSS010268484.1:0-10451 GCA_035668195.1 Sarracenia psittacina
ACTTAACCAAATCTGGAAATCTGAGAGGAGTGCCTTTGTGATGACTCATTAATCATTGGTGTCGACTTAAACTTTGAGCTTCGGGAAATTCAAGATGGAAATGTCTTGGTGTCGACCCATGAGAATTTGTTGTCGACTCATCTCACCTTCAGGATCCGTAAAAGGACTTGGTGTCGACTTAACAGGGCTTCAAAGTCTTAGTCCTGTATCAGTGATACAAGGTGTCGACTCATAAGACCTCAATGTGTTGGAGATGTACCAGTGATACATTAGGGTCGACTCATTTGTCATTGGTGTCGACTCATCTTCTGTAATAGCCTTGATCTTCTACTTTTGTGTCGACTTAGCCTTTCTGGGTGCTAACACTAGAGCTTTAAAATCTCGAAAGAGTTTCTTTGTGTCGACTTAAGAACTAAGTGTGTCAACACCTTCTTCTGAAAGTTGGATTTCTTCAGTCCACTGTGTTGGCACAAAAACTGTTGTATAGGCTCAAAGAAAATTGTTATCCTTGTGTACTATATTGTGTTTGATTTTAAGGCCTTTCAATCCTCAAAAATCTTACTTATGCACAATCAAACATTTGTAATCATCAAATCATTATGTTGTTATTTTCAAAACCAAGATTGGAGCTTGATTGAGCAACCCATAGGCTAACAATTTTCCCTTTTCGATTATGACAACTATTGATCTGTCTAGAAAATAAAAGAATATTGAAGAGTAAGAAACTCCCCCTAAATATGTGCATAGGCGTTAACAAGGTAGTGTTTGAGCATTAAAATCAATATGTGAACAAGAAGTATCAGAACTTATGAAAAGTAAGATATGAGAAGATGATATTTGAGCACTGAAATGAAAATATGGAAAAGAAGTACTATAGCATCAAGATTAAGATATATAACTACCCTTTGTCAAATCTTCAAAGAAAATATATCAGGGCTTCCAAAAAAATATCAAAGCTTTGATTGGAAAGTAAAACAAAGACATTATTTCTCCAAATCAATTCAATCATGATTTAAATAAGTTATCTACCATAGCGAGGTTGCAAGTTCGAGTGTAATCATGATTTATGTATAAAAGAAGCAACTTATTTCAAAAAATCAATTATTTCTTTTCCCCCTTTGTCATGGCAAAAAAGAAAGAGAAAGAAAATAGCATTCATCGAAATGAGAGCTTTCAAAACAACATAACATTTATTCATGCATAAAAAAAATATCAAAGCAAAAAAGAAATGTCAGAGTATAAAAAATAGAACATCTATCCATTTTTACAAAAATAAACTTGACATTCATCCCAAATGTTTAAAAAATAGTACATCAGAGCAAAAGAAAATAAACAAAACATCCTAAAAAAAATCACAACCCATTCATATGTTGCTTCCATGCTTTCTTATCCTTGATCTTTTCCTTGCTAGCTTCACCTCATTCCTTTGAATATCGATCTCATACTTATTTCTTTTTAGCTTCGCCTAAGGTTGCAAATATGGCTGCAACCTTTTGTTCTTCTTCACGCTTCTTTCTAATCACTTTTTCTTCTTTTGATTCTTTTTGCTTTGACTTGTTGGTCCATGCCTTTTTCATCCACTGCAGAGTTTCTTCCACCTTTTAAGTGTTGGCTTTTACGACTGTCACAATGGTTAGGTCAAATTCACCTCTGATTAGTTGGAGGAATGCTTTATTTTCTTCGATAAGGAAGTGAATACTAACGTCCATGGTCTTAGTCAAATCTCGTCCATAGTTAGTAGCATGCTCGACATCCTTCTTGAGACTACTAGTGGTTTCTTCCATGACATTCACTCGTTTCACGAGGTATGTGACTGTAATGTTCATATCAAAGAAATCTACACACACTCTTTCCTCGAAAAACTTGAAGGAAGATGAAAGGGATTTAAGAAAAGAAACAACTTCCGTTAGATCAACTAAAGAAGATGCTGAAGAAGATGATACAAAAGTAAGAGCAAGAGGAGGATCAGGAGGGCTACTAGAAGATGGAGCATGAGGAAGAGCAGGTGCAACGAAAGCTGATTGATCAGAGGAGATAGAAGAAGTATTGATAGGAACATGAGCACTTTATGAAGTGGCACCTTTACGTATTATGGTCCATACACACTCAGCCTTAACCATTTATGTTAGCCCAAGTGGTATTCAATCAAACTCCATTTATAGTTCTGACATATAACAACACATTGATTTAGTTTTTACTAATATTTGAGTTTCATTACTAAGTATTTTCTTCAGGAGTTGAGAACCTTAAAATAATTCCCAACCATCAACATCTTAGCTCTCAAGGTCAAGCTCAAAAAGGATGAAGAAACTCATAGTCTGATAAAAATGAGTCGACCCAAATGTTGAAAAGCTCAGTTCATGAAGCAGTGAAACTATCTGAGTCGACCCTAACTGGAAATGTGTCGACCCAAATAACTACAAAGCCTCAGTCCTTGAAAATGACAAGAGTTTGAGCTGATACTTCGCAATTCGAGATGACACCAGAAGTGAAAAGTCGAGATGTGAAAGTATCGAAACGATCAAAATGAAATTTGAGTCAACCCTCATGAAGTTCAAGCTAGAGCCTAAAACTCTAGAGTTGACAAAAATTCAGAATGAGCCAACCCAATTTGATTTCTCTTCAGTATTCTGAAGATTCAAGAAAAATGAGTCGACACCATTTATATTTGAGTCGACAATTTCTGAAGCCCAGCTAAGAAATGAAACATCTGAGCCGACCCAAAATCAGTTTGAGTCGACCCATTTCTATCCTAGAAATGTTAACTCTTTAGATCTTCGTTTAGGTTGACACAAATCCCATATGACTCGACACAAAAGTTTCAAACATCAAAATGGGACGACACCTTCTCCACTTGAGCCGACCCAATAATGATCAACCTCTTTGAATCGACCGAAATACACTACGAGTCAACACTTGCGAAGCGAATTTCAAATCGTCAAAGTTCTAACAGAAAGTTTTTGGCGCATTTAATGCTTCCAACAGCTACAATAATTGAGGCCCTATATAAGGAGTTAATTTCCCTCCTTCCACTGGTTGGTGAATCTCATTAAACACTATAGCATTACTGAAATCAAGAAAAAACCTTTGTGCGCTTTTACTACTTCCGAATCTTTGATTCCCCGTTCCTCTGTCTGATAACTACTCTCATCCATTTATTGTAAATTCTTTTAGAGAGTGATTGAACTTATTGTAGTGAGATTTAACTGTTGTATATCATCTCACTTAAGGAGAACAACCTACAACAATCATCATACTCTACTGTTTGCTCCTCTTTGCCATAAAATAAGGTGGTTACGATTCATCCACTCAAGAAATCCATTTGTATGTGGTTACGATTCACCCACCCACTCAAGAAACCAGTCTGTACGTGGTTACGATTCACCCACTCAAGAAATCCGTTTGTACGAGGTTATGATTCACCCATTCAAGAAATCCGTTTGTACATGGCTACGATTCGCCCTTGGAAGAATATTTATAGTGAATTACAAATTTCCAAGGAGCTTGGGGAGTGGACATAGGTCAAGAGGACCGAACCACTATACATCTGTTTGTATCTCTTTCCTTTGCTCCTTTATATTTCAGCACTTTCACATATTTTGTTTCATGTTCTTAAGTTAATTTTAAAAGAAGTCAAAAAGGCTTTAATATTTGCTAATCAACTCATTCACCCCCTCCCCCTTTGAGTTGATAACTGGGACAACAATTGGTATCAGAGCAAGTGATACTGATTTTAGGCTTAATAACCTGTAGTTAAAGATCCATGGCAAAACATACCAACTTCTTGTCTGAGGGCCAATTAGCCCATAGACTTGCATTGTTCAATGGAGCAAACTATACCTATTGGAAGACTGAGATGACCTGTTTTATTCAATCCTTTGATATGGCTTCTTGGAGGGTCATAGTTAATGGACCTATCATACCTACCACCACCACCGAAGAGGGTGCTTCCATTCCCAAGGAAGAAAGGGATTACATAGAAGATGATTGGAAAACTTTACAAGTTAACGCTAAAGGCATAAATCTTCTCCATTGTGTACTTGGACCTGATGAGTTCAATAGAATTCAAGGGTGTGACAATGCAAAGGAGATTTGGGACAAACCAAAAATAGCTCACGAGGGAACAAATCATGTAAAAGACAAAAAGGTTGTTATTCTCATAAAAGACTATTAACATTTCAGGATGAATGAAAATGAAAACATATCTGACATGTTTACAAGATTTAACCTTATCTTTAATAATTTGAAGTCTCTAGGTAGAGTTTTTCTAAATATTGAGCTTGTCAGGAAAATCCTAAGATCGTCACCCAAAGATTGGAGATCTAAGGTGACTAACATAGAGGAAGCTAAGGACCTCGCTACTCTTGGACTTGACGAACTTTTTGGTTCACTCTTAACCCATGAGTTCACATTGAAGGATGAAGAAGACACCAAGCCAAGGACGACAGTAGCTTTCAAATCTACTACAACATCTGATGAAGAAGTAATTGAAAATGATGAAGAAGAGGAGTTGGCTATGATGACAAGGAAAGTGGTCAGAATGATGAAGAAAAAGAGAGAACATAAAGGAAGATTCAGAAAACAGAAAGGACAAGTCAGCACGGATTCAAATTGAAAAACGTAAAATCCTTTTTATTTAATTAAAACTAGATTTTTACTAACAATTTAATCAATCCACGTCAAACCATTCACAATAATAAGATAAGCAATTCAAACCATATAACACAAGAGATTTTTATGTGGGAAAACCCAATTGGGAAAAAACCACAAGACCAAATCCTCAGTCCAGGAAATCAAGCACTAATATCAAAGAACAGATGCGATACAACTTACAACCTATGATCGAATCCTCAATCCTAGACGTAACCTTGTATGCCGAATACTCGAACCCGTTCTCCGTGCCTTGATTCCTCGTGCAACGAATCCTCGCTGCCGTAAGTCAGAATCCTCCGACTTGTACATGAACAGTTATATCAATGAAGAGTTTTTCCTGTGGAAGAATCAATGAAGCTCAGTAATTTCTCTGCATTTCGTGGTTTCAAAGGCTTAGAGATAATAGAAACAAATCTGCACAATATACCAAACAAATATGTCGAAACAGCATAAGCGCGCTCGAGCGAGCTTGACCGCGCTCGAGTGGTGTTCTAGCTGTCAGGATCCGAAATTATCTCAAATGATCTCTCTTTTAAATCTTCTAAAATAGAAACTATATATATACAAAATAACTCTTCCTATATATCTCGAAATTGCCAAATTGAAATATATATTAAATCAAAATAAACTAATCTAGAAACAAGATTAATTAATTTTGATTTAAAACGATATTTCTAACAATCTCCCCATTGACAATTGCAAGATATTTACAAAACACTCCTAATAAACATAACACACTAACAACACAACCCGACACAAATAAATGAATTTTCTTGAGGCACAACCACTGCAAGACATCACCCATGAGCAACCTATTCCTGAAAGGTTAAACACACATTTGTTCTAACCAAAAACAGATCACAAAGAGCAATCAAACCATGATATCCATAATATGCCAAAAGAACAAAAACCACCACAACACAAAATCTAGCACAACCAATAAAGAATAAGTCTAAAACATACTAATGTACTGAGAAAGTAAAAAGAGATCTGTAGAGAAACTTCCCAAAATGATCCATGTGAATCCCACCGCTTAAGAATACCAGTAAGATGACCTTCTCTCCCTTGGTTTGTAAATGCTCGGACTCTAGGCCGAGGGATGTCTGCCAAATTGGCGATGCCATAGATCCTCAAGGGGAGTAAAACCCTACACCATGCGCTCCTCGAGACTGCCAACACAGCCATGGAGACAGGCATGGGAAGTTGCCAAGGACTCCTCCTGGGCAGTGCCAGACATCTCCCCCTCAGATGGAGCTGGGGGCTCCTCAGCAATAGGAGCGGCATGAGCTGAAGGGACATGGGCAGCACTCTAACACAGCGTACGGATGGTGATAGACCCGGTCACCGACCGATATGTAAGATCGGGAGGCATCTGAAAGCCTTTCAGAGACCGTAGATAATTCGTGATAAGCAGCTCATACGGGAGAGCAACACTAGTCTGATTAGAGGGGATCTTCCGCATGGTGGATAAGATGAGATCGGTTAGGGATATGGACCTGCCAGTGCCAATCGCATACAACTCATACCCCCGCTCCTGATTAATATCAAAGACATGACCCCGAGGGTTTATGGTGGCGCTCACAATAAGGTTCAGCAACCGGTATGTGGAAGTGAGTTCATGCTGAAGAATGTTGCCACCAATTCAAGCGTGGGGATGGCCACAAAATGTATGAGCCACTTCATGGTAGTTGACGGTTTTTAGAACATGAGGATAGTCTTGCATGACAGGGTCCTCAATGTGTAGGAACTCAGAGAAGTCATGACTGTCGACGTGTAGCGCGTGGCCGCGGACAAACGTAGTGAACATATAGTCATGATTTAGCATCGGAATTAAGTTGGCGTATAATTTCCGAACCAACTTGATGCATACGTCATCGGTAGCAGTGAGCATAGGTGCCCAACCATGCCGTTTGAAACATTGCAGAACGGAAGTGTCCGCAAAGTCAGAGTGCCGCACATGCTTTTCACTCTGAAGGGGTCAGTTGGCATATGAAGCATTAAACCGATCTTCTGTGGCCTTAGACCGGAACCGCGTCTAATCATAAGATATGGAGGCATCCCCGTTGAGTTTCCTGCATGAAGCCATACCTACAAAAGCACACAAGCAAAGAACCGGTATGAGGAACCTAAAGCAAGGAAAAAAATCAAAACTCAACCAAACTACGTCCAGATTCAAGAGATAACAGCATGATAAATACTGAATGGGTCACAATCTCCACCAAAAGGTGAGCTAAAACACAGAGCAAGTAACCAACCAGCAGTCTGGAACCATGGGCAAGACAAAAAATTAACCTAGCAATATGCCCCCAAAAAGAACAAGGTAGAGCACACATACCCCATACCCGAAACCCAAATTGCACAGCAAAAAATAGTTCAAAACATGCTTGGATGAGAAATAAGTATACCAACCAAATAGATTGACAAAAGAATGCTCGGGTATAAGGGATATCCATAAACAGGGCACAGACGAGACTTGTTCAATAGCACATGTTCGACAGCAACAACTCAAGCAAGGACCATACACGATCCATACAGGTTTTATAGCTAAACACACAGCCAAACATGAAGCATAAAAAAAACAACCAATAAACGTAACCCAGCAAAAGCCCCAATCTTGCAAAAACCCCACACATGCACAGAACTTGACCCAAACAAAACAAAAAAAATGCAATCTTTAAACCAGATCCAAAGATTCGCAAAGACCTAGGGTTCACAAGAAAACTTACCATCGATTCGGATCGAAAGCAAGAGAGCAAACACGCCAAGAAAACCCATGCAATCCGGCGCACGGCGAGGACGAAACTCACGAGACCCAATCTAGGGTAGTGGGAGGAAGAAAATGGGGGAAGAAGACGGGGGACTAAGGAGAGGGAGGCGCATCTGAGAGAGAGACGAAGGGGAGAGAAGAAAAGGCAAACCCCAGATCGCAAAGAAAAAAAATTTTAAAAATAGGGTTCGCGAAGCGCGCTCAAGCGGGCTTCCAGCGCGCTCAAGCGGGCTTCCAGCGCGCTACGGGCGCGGTACCTCTAAAGGCTTCGTAAGAAAAAGCCAAAATTTTGGCTAAGTGTAGGAAAACAAGGTGAATACTGCGCTCGAGCACGCGTCGAGCGGGCTTCCAGCACACCGCGAGCGCGCAACCTCTAGAACCATTTTGGAAAATGGCCAAAAATATGGAAGCCCGCTCGAGCGCGGTCCCTCCTGAGAGTTGCCAAAGACACGAGTCTTAGAAAAAAAAACTAAGTCAAAAACTTTGTTTTTTGAGGTAGTTGTAATCCTTTGGCTCCTGAGTCTGTGACAACCATAATTATATTGCCTTAACACACTTGTATCTTTCTAATTCAAGCTAAGAGTATTATGTAGCAGACTCACAAGGCTAAAGCTATAATTATAAGTTAAGCTCTTAAGGATCAAGTATGTATGTGTATATATATATAGACTACCCTCTCTATTCTTAAGTGGGCCTGCACCTTTACGAATTATGGTTATCCGGAACGAATGGAATGACTAATGTTTATTTTGCACTCTCGTTCTAATAATAATGGTGCAGGGCTTTTTTAAGTGTCCAGGGTGCTGATCATAGAGATCCGTCAATCCTTGATGAAGTTTTCAAGGCTACATGATATTGGAATGGAGAAAGATTGCTTGTTGTATTAAAGGAGCTGTGAACTGGCTGCATGAGCTTGATTTGTCTTTATGTTTTCATATACATGCCAAGAATCAAAGCTCGCCTTTTTTCTTTTGATTGATACGAGAGGCTATGCCTCACAAAAAACTGACATTAGGAGAATTTCAGTCCTGATTGAAAATCTTCTTTCTCTTAGCTAATGTAAAATTTCTGAAGTAGCTTCTTCCAGCATACCAACTACCAAGTCACAATTGTTGGTGTATGTTTCTGAATTGAATGTGTATTAATGATGGACTGTGCTATTTCGAATTGGCAGGTTACATGTATGATTGTGCAGCAGATGTAAAAATGAATAATATTTGTTGGGGGAGAAGTTTTGGTGTTTACTTGAAAGATACTTTTAAATGGACTGTCAAATGTTGTACCCAGATAATGCCAATTATTTTGAAAAACAAATGTTTTGTGAGGCTTCTAGTTTCATTCATCATTTTCAGTTGTGTAGAGTTATTAAATAAAATGCATTTACTGCTGAATTCTAAAATATGTTGTTCTTCGTTTTCTGGTGCCATTAGTTAGTTCAGTTTCAATATGTTTCTAAGCTTTTGCATCAACTCCATCCTTCCGGTGTGTAGGCATTAAAGACTTCATAAAATTATGGTGGAAGTAGTCAGCTCTTCAACTAACTGAAGCTCTGCTGAATCAGGTCATAGTAATGATGGAAGAAATAGCCTCTTCAGCAGCCAATTTTTTTAAAAAAAAGCTCTTTAATTTTGAGGATCGGGCTGGGAAGAGACTGCTTATTCTAGTGATTCCATGTTAGACCTGGCAGGGAAGAGAGACTGCTTATTCTAGTGATTCCCTGTTGGACGATAGAACTTGGAAGGAAGGGACGGTTAATCAGGGTATTTCATAATTTTAACAGTTCTTTGGTTCATTGGGGCTTTAGAAATGAAATCATTTTCAACGAAATTTCTTGCGTCCCTTGTAAAAATTATTTTACTACATGTTTCTTTAGTCCATTCCTTGAATAGAGCTAATAACTTCTCACACTCCACCTCTGGCCTTTCTTTCTTACTGCTAATTATTTCTTCCAAGCTATTACTTTCATTCTACCATCCTCGGTGCCAGGTGAGGGAATACTTTTTTGGGTCTTCTATGACCTCTACCCTGATTTTAATTTCTTGTGTTACGGCCGAGTCTATAGCATTAATAGCTCGGAATTGGACCATCAATCCCCTTTTTTGTGTGTCCACTTTTTTAGTAATGCCCGTTCTTTGTTTTTTTTGGTTGGAAGGTTTAATTGATCTTAAATAGAGATGCCCATTCTTTGTATTTTTTGATTTTCTTACATAGTGAAATAGCCATAGTTCCATAGACATACCCCTAATTTTGGGACAACCAGGTAAATCTTGTGTTATGAAAGTATTTCATCAAATTTTGATGGTGCATGTATGTTTTGCGGCAGGATGAAGGAGTCAGCTAATCACTTGCTTCTTCTTTGTGATTGTTCTTGAAGATGCTGGAGCACGAAAGTTAGTTGATTGGGTTTGAATCGGATAAGCCCAACTAATCCGGAAGGAGTAGCTTATAGGAATTTTAAAAATGATAATTTTGGATTTTTTTTTTTTTTTGGTCATTTGATTGCTAACAAAAGATGTTCAATTTTAATCAAAGGTAAGATAGGTGGGTGAATTGGTGGAGTTCGTAAAGTTCATAGTAGTCTTTATGCTTTTTTCTTAATGCAAGTGACAAGTTTTGGTTTTATTTTACACAAGGGTAAGTTCTACATTTGAATTGGTGGAGTTTGTAAAGTTCACAACAGTCTTTATTCTTTGCTCTTAATGCAAATGACAAATTCAGCGCCTAATAACATGTAGGATTTGCATTTTTAGAATTTGTTTT
Source organism: Sarracenia psittacina (assembly GCA_035668195.1). Lineage (NCBI taxonomy): Eukaryota > Viridiplantae > Streptophyta > Magnoliopsida > Ericales > Sarraceniaceae > Sarracenia > Sarracenia psittacina. Next base: position 10,181 of record JAUZSS010268484.1, read on the forward strand.
TCTTCAACTTGTTAGTTCCACATTTGGTTTACCAATCCTGTTCGGCATATCAAACATGATGTAGAAATTCAAATTTTGTTTCTAACCATTTATTCTTTTATTCAATAGGCTCCACAACATCACTCATTAATGAGTTGCCGCCCATGCCTACAAGTCACTTAATATAATTAAGCACTGTTTGTCCAGAGCGTTGAAGTTTTTTTTTTTTTTTTTATGAAAAAAAAAGAAATAATAATATTTTCACTTTTGTATATTTTTGTTGCAATGCTTA
>JAUZSS010269585.1:0-10441 GCA_035668195.1 Sarracenia psittacina
GAGAGAGAGAGAGAGAGAGAGAGAGAGAGAGAGAGAGAGAGAGAGAGAGAGAGAACATTTTATGCAATTAGTTTATATTTTCAAATTGTAAAATTATATGACTTTAAGAATATGTATTCATATTTATAATATTTCTAAAAAATGGGACTTCTTGCCAAATGCCCCAATATATAAATAAGTTATCACTTACCCAAAAATATATAAATAAGGTATCTCAAATGAAATCTTTACCTTTCTCTTTTGACAATAATATCCCAAATCTATGCTGTAAAGTAGAAGTCACTTATTAACCCGTCAATCAATATCAAAACAATCAAAAGATTCAAAACAGGCAAAAATTTGGACATCACGCCGTTCAACAATCGCCAACTCCGTTAAAATGTCTGTATCTATCATCATCGATTTATCATCTATATGTAATTCAACACTCATGCCTTCCAGTCTTGAACCGCCAAAGGAAATCGACCATGAAGGCCTTCGTTTTCAGTTCTTTCTTCTTGTTCTTCGCTCTGTTTCTTCTCCAGAGGTCATATTCTTAATTTCCCAGCTTTTTTTTTTAGCATTATCTAATGTCTTTGGCCTTTATTTTCCTCAATTGGTTGGTAGCAAAGGAAACCCACTTCACATAATGATGTTATTTATGATTTATTTACTGAATTTGTACGAATCTCTATTTTTCCTGAGATTGAGCTTACCACGATTGAGACGATCCAAATTCTGGTATTAATAATATCCAGTTAATGACATTTATGAGTGACTTGAATCGGTGGACAAATATCATTCCTTCTTTTCTCTAGTCCTCTTGTTTGTTAGAATATTAGAATATTTCAGAATATTGTGTATTTATTATCAGTATATTATGTATTTATTACTTTTCCATTCTTGTTAGCTTGATTCGCCTATAAATAGGCCATGTATTATACAATTCAATTACACAGAAATATTCAATACAATTCTTTTCTTTCACATCTAATGCAGTATTTCATGAGAGAATCAAACATTTTGAGGTTGATTCTCTCTTTATACTATAAAATATAATTTGTATAAGCTAAGCCAGTTGAACTGTTAGCCAAATTATTCACCAAACCATTTTGTGGTTCACGAATGAAATATATTTGTATCAAGTTATATACACATGATATATATGTACAAGTTTGAGGGGGAGTATTGAGGGTTATTTATGTAATTGGTATCATATGGTTTTAATAAAAATAGTTAAAGGAGCTAACCCATTAGGTTAAGCACTCTCATTTTCTTAATTTCTTCCAAACAGTAAGCTTGACATCTTTTTTGTATGAGTCGTCGAGTGCGGGCTACGGATACAAAACACGGTGGGGTAACGACCTCATTTCTTTCAAAACAAAACTCATTCTCCTCGAGGTTTCAAATAATTGCGGATTTCATGTTAAAGTCGATGACGACATGATTCATGGCTGTCGAGTCCATCAATTACATCAAAGTGATTCATGTTGCTGAGAATTAGGTCGGCACTCAGACAAAAGCTTCCTAAACATATATCACAATTCACAATTTCTATATATTGTCATGCAAACGATTATGATTTATCGGCTGATAAACCAACAACTCAAATAGTAAGGGTTTGGGTTCCTTATGTAACTTCCTAGCAAAATTAAAGGAGATAAAAGATTGTGTTGATCCCTAATCAAATAGTACGTAAGCTGAAAAAAACATATGGGTATGTTACCCACCATAACTCCCTCTATGTTTCTTGGGTCTTTTGGCAAAAAGCAAAAGCCCTTCCTCTTCCCGCATTTCCTTCTGACCTTTTTACTTGATTTCTTGGCTTCATGTGTTGTCCATCTTTTAGGTCCTTGTGATGGTTTTGGGCCATCCTTCTGGAAGTCACCCTCTCCACCGTAATTAAAACACTTGTTGTTTTCCAGCATGTCTCGTAATGAGTCCTTCCACACGTTGGGAATGTTGGGACCGGTCCTTTTTGATTTCTCTCTCTATTCGACGATCCTTCTTCTCTACTTGACGGTCCCACATCTTGTTTCTTGAGGTTCCCTTTTCCCGATTGTCAAAAATTCGGGTTTTAAGTTATTGATTATGTAAAAATTCTGACTCTCAACTTGCTCCTGTTCTACAAAGTTCTATTGATCACTTGTGCGTAGGTAGGTAATCTCATTGGTCGTATCACCTTCTGAATTTCTGCTATTTACCCATCTTCATACTTTCTGGCCTTCATATTCTCAGAGATCATATGTGGAGCATACTCTACGTGGTTAGTGAACTCAACCTCATTTTCGGATTCATGGGTTCTCTCTGTTTCGATCATTGCATTTCGGTGCATTTAGCATCTTGAAGAAGAGACTAGCGAATGTAGAAGATGAGTCGATGCACATAACTGCATATCCAACAATGCGGCCATCAATTAAGATAAGCTAAAGGCTACTAGGCCCTTAGAAGTTTCTAGAGAGAATCCATTGAACTGGTTTGAGGCAGCTTGACCCTTTATGTAGCATCATGGCAATATTGGAAATAGTACATATTAGGAAATTGGGCATCTTAATTTATGGTGTTATCTTTGATTTATTTATTTCTTAAGTTATAGAGTCTTCATTTCTTTTGTAAGTCTACTCCATTAATATAAATAGGTGGCTATTCCTCTTTGTTGGTAAGCCAAAATTATTGAATTCTTTATTTTATTTATTTATTTTTTTGGTATTAGAGCAAAAAATAAGATAAGAAAATAAAAAAAAAAATTCCCGTAGCAGCATAAACTGTACTCCCGTCGTAGCCACCAAAACACCAGCTCGATGACGCCATCGCCATCAAACCATCGCCATTGATGACCATCAGAACTCCACACCTCGTTGTCATCGCCATTGACGTTGGTGTCCCTTTGGTTTTCCATCGCCAACATACCCCTCTGGTCCGCCTTCACCGAAATATCATTCTCCTCCACGACCACACATAGTCACCATCACCATTGACGCTCACGCCCCTCTGGTTCACCATCATGGACATTCCTTTTTGGTTTGCCATCGCCGAAATATTGCCCATTATGATTTAACTACAACATTGGAATAAGCAATAGAAGAAACTAATAACATAGAATCTGAGTTTTTGTAGGCTCTACACCCAATTGAATTTAGAAGGGTAAGAGTATAGTAAAAACGTTATCCCTCTGGCTAGCAGGAGCCCCTTTGGTTCACTATATTGCTCATTGTGATTTCCTAACTGTGCCATCTGTGATGTGATTTCCTAACTCATCCATCTGTGATGTCCTACAACGTCGTCTGTGAGCTATCTCAAGATTTGAGCAGCTTATTGTATACTCTGTTGCTTTTATTTGTAGCCTCTGAACTTCTCAAAATGATTGAACTGCCATTAAGATACTATAACATCCCAGTGCATGGGTAGGCATGTAAAAGTCGTGTTTTTAGATTTTCACTACAGTTCTTTCTTTTTCACCTCTATGTTTAATGAGTTTATTTGCAGGTTGACGGGAATGTGGAGATTCATGATGGAATGCCATCAGAAGCAATTCCAAGCCATTGTGGAAGCCAGAAGTTCTATTCAAATAGCAAGAGCAGGCACGGAGAGGAATCCAAGTGGTGCTGAGGCTACTCGAAAACTGGAAATGGGCATTCTGAGATGGGCCGCAGGCTTTACTGATTGGATCAACACTCAAAAAGCATTCGGCAAATACTTGAATGGGTGTCTTATGAAGTGCCTGCTCCACGAACCAGAGGAGATTGCAGATGAGATTTCTCCTTTCTCTCCAACAAGACTTGGGGCTCCCTCTGTGTTCATCATGTGCTATGACTGGTACCATGCCATTAAGAATGTTTCAGAAACTGGAGTGTCAAAAGCTATGCATGATTTTGCTTCAATGTTGCATTCATTGCTCGTACAACCCTAGATTCAGCTAAAAACATTATGAGGATAATGCATCAAAATTCAAGACATGCACAGGAAAACAAAGTTATTAAAACATAACTCATTTAAAATAAAACAAAATATGAATAACACAATTGACTAAATACAACAATAATGTCAATAGAGATGGATAGTTGTACGTTGACTCCAGAGTTCAATCATTCTTTTGTTCAAACTTTAGTTTGCTTTTCTCTGCCCAAAGTATCTTGGGCAATTTCTCTTATCGGCGAACTACAATTTTCATCCTCTAACTATAACCCAAATTTCACTCCAACCCTTATTTTTAAATTTGGATGACTTCATTCTTTTGGAAAATTTCAATGTAATCCTTTCATCTGTTTCCACTCGAACCAGGGACAGAAACCTTACCATCCTCATGCACCATCTCATCAAGTGTATCCAAGGAAAATGGTGTTTTGGTGACAATGTGACATGTATTTTTTATATGATATATAGATGATCTCTATACGTGAGTATATAAATAATAATATATCAACAAAATTTAAAATCTTATCATCATTACAAATATTTACACACTCAACCAATGATATATATATATATATATATATATATATAAATAAGAATCCCATTACAACAATAAAGTTATAAATAATAACTTTAATATTGATTTAATTTAAATGATGAGAGTTAAGTAGGTAGGTTGCCTTTATCACTTTTTTTCTCTAATACTAAACACCTAAATATATATACACCCAACACCCCTCTTGACCAAACCACTCCTCCCCATATCTAAAAATTTTGCCTACTCCAAGTCTTGTGAGATATGGAGTGAGAAAGAGTGAAAAGAAAGAAGAAGAAATTGGTTTTCATCAAGTTTGGAGATCTAGATTGAAGAAGTTTAAACCAAACACCACCTCCTTCATCTTCTTCATTCACAGTAGCCCCTTAATCTAAGCTAGGAATCACATTTTCATACTTATTTTTTTCATTTTGGTTAAAATTTTGGCTCAAGGGATGGAAGAAGACTTAAGATCCTCGTCCTTGCTCAAAACTGATAATTTTGTGCCTTCTTTGTCATAAATGGCTTTCTATTTCAAATTTTTGATTTTTTTAATCTAAAGTCACAAAAATGGTCTAAACCTCATATATATATACAATATACATGAGGGATAATGCTACGCATGTAGAGATATTGAGCCAAAAACCAAGAAATTACTTATTTTCAAAACTGTTCAGTGGTCTTTTTTCTTGAAACTAACATATTTTTTTTTATATATTTTTAAAATTTCATATACAAACCTTGTCCAAATTTTTTTATTTTTTGGTAAATAACTATAGTACAAAAGAAAAAAAAAAGATTTACAATGGGCATACCCCAGACCTTACTACCCAAGAAAACCCACATACCAAAAAATTTATTCTGGACCGACAACTTTATTTGAGTACTATTTCATGTACCAATATCTATTTTGAGTAAAACTAGTGTCAAAAGTTAGATTTATTTCTTAGGGTTCTAAATCAATTGGAATCACTCAAAAATTATCTAAAATGAACAAGTTATAACATTTTTATGAAAGAGTGTCAAATATTGACACTATGTGATAATATTTTTCTAATAAATAAAATATAAAATATTTTTGAGTAAGGACAAGTCTCAGTGCTTCATAAGACATATTTTCGTCACTCAAAGATTTTTTAGGACCAACTCTTAAGTCTAGATGCTTCTTTCCATTTTTACCAACGTAGTGAATTGTTCTGTCCAAATAGTGTTTTAAGTTCAAAACTGTCACTTAATTTTAAGAGTTTAAAACATTGGCTTTCTGCTCATTTTTGGAAAAAACTTAAATATGGTAAATTGTTTAAAACATGTCAAATAAGTTAACTAACAATTTTTTAGAAATTAATTTTTAATAATTTTATTTTATATGAATTATTTACAGTAGCTTATTTATCAAATTCTACTGCATGTAGTTAGTTGAATACTTACTTAATGTGTAGCACATGTCTGTTTAGACTTTAATATGATGTGAAATTGATGTGTAGTATGTTAATAAGAACTTGATGAAGCTAAATGTTATCTCAAAGACCATAACTTATATGTTTTGACATGAAGTTTGTAAATTATAAATTGATGAATTCAAGTGTAAATGATATGCTTTGTCATATCAAGCTTATAGGACCCCACTTTAAAACTTAAGTGATATGTATCTATGCCATATGTTTTTCATGTGTAGTGTAAATTAATTGTCTAAGTGTCTGATTAAACCTAAATCACCATATTTGACTATATATACATGTCATGAAGAGATTGGGTAAGTTTTGCCTAAGTATAAAAATTGTATTATTTTGCATGAAAATGCCTTAATATTATATGTATATTCATGTTCCATGAGTAAACTTTTATATTTATATCACATGTCGCATGATCATGCATCATTCATTATGTGAGAATTATGAGAATCACCTAAATTATAATAGATGGGAAATGAACCTTAGGGTTTGTTAGTTTCAGGCATGTCCCGTGGATACTTGGGTGCTATACGCATATGATGATATTTTACGGTTGAATGCCGGAGATATATGTCATGATGATTTTTATGACTATATGTTGAATTTTTATGAAAAATGGTTGCAGGGATGGTATTGGATGGAATTGGTGGTTGAAAGTATTGATCACGCACTATACCTAAACTAAGTTCCGATGGTTCAAGCGATGGTGTTGCATACCCTCGCCATTTGGATAAACTAGTTGAATATGTAATTCGGGTATGTGTTATCCCATGGCTTCGAGGAGAGCAAGCGTCAATTTGTAGATTGGTTAGTGTGTTGGATCAGGGCTAAGACGTTTTCCCTTGGTTGAGTGAACATAGAATAACTTTGAATTAATCCACTTAGGGTTAAATAGAATGCATTATTCTACATCATATTCATGTTATTTATCATTTATTATATGCAAATAAAGAATTTGTGTATATTGTGTTGATTCATTTGGTATTGTTTCTTTAGAATGGAAGGTTTAGCGAAACTCGAAACTTACAACGATGATGTAGTTGAAAACGATGAAGAGCCATGGCTTCCTTGAGCCTTACCTTGACCACCGGACCTCCCTTTAGACTTAGTTACTTCTCATTTTTTATCTTGTATCTATACTATAGTTGGGTTTGTAATACTAAGTACTTATTTTTACCGGCATGTAATATTGACTCTCAGGTTCATATTGTTTAAAAGAATGATAGTGTTTGTTTATTTTTTCGCGTTATTATCGTTATTTATCTTACTCTACATAGTTATTGTCGCTTACGATACTTCCAAAAATTCGGGATGTCACACTAATTGCCCACCCCATCCCTCTTTTCCATCTTTTCCCTTTTTCTTTTATTCTTCTTCCGCTTTTAATGTGTGTAGTTAGGAAACAAGGAAAAAAAATATACTTCAATATAACCATAAGTTAGGAAACCCCAACAAGTAATCCTAGAATCCCTATATCCCCCCCTTGGCCGGCTATTTCTCCTCCATTATTCCATCTTCATATTTTTTTCTATGTGTGTGAGAAAGAGAGAGGAAGAAGAAAGAAAGGAGGAAGAAGAAGATGTACTATCAACACCTGTACCAACCCACGCATCCGTACTATTCTAGAACCGACCAAAAGGTAGAAAATCCTCAATCCATACCTTTCGTTTAAGTATTTGATTAATGAATAGCGTAAAATTTGTGCCCATTGGAGTCGGGTTTCATCTCGATCCAATGAGACGAGAAATGATGCTGAAAACAAGGCTATACGGGTGTATGATAGCTAAAGCCACCCTCTTGTCATCCTCTACGACTTGCAGCGTGTCAAGAATCCTCATCACCAATTCCAATCACTTGGTAACCACTCTAGGATCAGGATCCCCAGAAAATTTAGACGGTTCCATACATCGAATCTCTCTCATCGTAGATATAGCACCGGGCTCCGCGACCCCAAATCATCTCCTGGTGACCTCAATCAACTAATGCATCATATCAACTAGCATCCTCATAAGCTTTGTATTCCCCATCTGTTCCTACGGAACATGTATATCAATACGTTCTGGGAGTGGCACAAAGCCATGACCATGACCCCGTCCTCGTCTTAGAAATATAACTTTATATGGAAATAAGAAGATATCATCAACACGAAATCTCATACTCTATCATGTTCCCTATAGAAGCACATATAATCATGTAGTCACATGACTGCCACATACAACATCAACACATACCACATGCTAAGGAGTACAAAAGGATGACACACAAATCTAGTAGCTCATTTAGATTTCTTATCAGAAATAACATTGGCCAAACACTTTTCTAATTTGAACCCTAAGTCAGTTAGCTGGGCACTCAACGCTAGACAAGTCATCCTAAAATCCAACATCCATGCTCACATATATCACATAACACATAGGATCAAAATCTACTATGCTATCATCAACCAGACACACTAACTCAAGCATGTCTAACACGGGCGTCAATCACAAAACACTATACTTGTGATCAACCCTTCCCATGGACCTAGGTATTCGAACTTAGAGATCTGGTTTCATGTTGTCACATCCTGCCCCATTACTAATATACACCCGATATACCAATGCTAGTATAATATAACCATCATGCAAATCTGAACTCATAAATATTCTAACACTGTATTTTTAGAAATTTTGACCAGAGTTTTCTCAATTTTTAGGAGTATCTCCCATAAGGGAATAATATGTGAAAGCAAAACATACAATCACATTCACAAGTAAGCCGTTCCACGGCGTCTACTAAAACAACCAGGCATATACCTCAACGATAGATGTAAAGGTAGCCTTATGGTCGTACAACCCAACAGCAAAATCTAAAATAGATAAAGCAGTAAAATACTAAACAAATCCGACTACGGTACTGGAAATTTAAAGGACGGATAGAACATCTCCTTCTAGCCACGCCAAGCTATCCACATAGAACCTGAAAAGGTGGGATTACAACAACATGAGCGAACGCTCGTATAGGATGTACTCTAACAAGTGAATAGAAATGAAAAACATGTGAGCTGAACATATGAATACCACTACACTAGTTAAAAATGGGAACCTTGTTCCATGATTTGTTTGAAACTGTATTCACATGACTTAAGTTTTAAGAACATTTCTTAAAATTTGTTTACTCACTTTCTTTTCTTTTTCCTTATCAGAAACCGTTTTCCCTCATTTTCAGTTCTTTAAAACATTTTTGCGATTATCCCAAAATCTTTTCTGTAGGGATTTACTCACCCACGTACGCACACCCGATCTGCGCAAGGGGCTGGCACACACACACACACACCCTGGTCTGCTCGCAAAATCGGTCCATCCACACATCCCTGGCCCTCACTGGCCCTATCTGCTCCCACTAATATGTAAACTCGGAGTGCTATATAGTCCTCGAGGTGGGATACATCATCACACAAATCGATGCCATCACTAACTACGCTGTCACCAAGAGAAGAGCATAGTACTGTCACACAAACACGAGTACCGATGGTCACATAGACCCGCAAATGTTGCTTTCACACAAACAAGCCTCTAGTACGGTCACACAGACACATGTACCCTCGCCGTCATGCAGACATGCATCTAATACTGTCACAAGGACAAGCATCTGGTACGGTCACATAGACACATGCACCCCCACCATGACACTGACAGGTGTGTGGTACTGTCACACGGACAAGTACCCATGCTATCACACAGACTAGCATGCTATGACGTCACACAAATCGGCCACCAATGTTTCCATAAAGGCACGCATTATCAAATGGAGTGCCACCAACGCCACATCACACATACCGCCACCCCCAATAATCAAACATATGCCACACGGGCTATACATGGTTTAACATTAACTAAACACGTTAGCTAATTATCCATGTATACAATAATTTAGGTCACGAGGTATAACTCCCACATAAGCATATACAGTTCTACAGACCGAACACAACACGTATGTTAGTACACATACGACTAAACCATAAAGGAAAACCCACGTCCCAGCCAGTAACAACTCTCGTATCGCTAACAAGAGTTATACTCAAATCACATTCCACACATGCAATACTGAACTAACTGCTATCACACCCAAACACCCGTGAATACGACCTTGGTTATACATATAAGAATCAGCCAGTATGACAACCTCACGTTAGCACCACATGTGACACCCCGATTTTTCGGAGGCATCAAGAGCAAAAATAACTATATATGGTAAAATAAATAACGATAATTACAGGGGAAATAAAGAGAACCCTACCCATCTAACGTCATGGTTCCTCATCGTGGTCAACAGCGTTATCGACATATGTTTTAAATTCTACTAAACCTGGCATTGTAAGGAAACAATACCAGAAAAATCAACACAATATACATAAATTCTTCATTTGAATATCTTACAGTAAATAACAAGAATAAAATACGTAAATTATTCGTACAATAAATAACAGGAAAATGATGAAAAATGATGCATTCCAATTTATCCTTAAGTTGATTTAATTCTATGTTATTCTAAGCTTACCCGGCCGAGGGCAAACATCCTAACC
>JAUZSS010270687.1:0-10434 GCA_035668195.1 Sarracenia psittacina
TTCTTTTTGAAAAAATTTAGAATCCCTCAACATTTTAATTTTAAAAGAATTATTGGCAGCCCGAAACCTTTGTGATTAAGCATGCCAGGTAGTGTAGATGTCTACTAATCAATCCATGTTCGGACAAACATATTAGTCTATTAATTTATCTTGGAAAATATCGTAACAAAAACAATTCGTCCAAAGTCATATCAACTAATTAGGTCACGTAGTGTAGACGTCTAATAGTTAACGAACAAAGAACTAAGATGTTTTTATTTCCTAATATACTTCAAGTAATTAAATAGCCAATTACTTTGGTCCTCACAAATAAAAAGCAGTGACTCCTTAGGAAGGATATTTTTTATTCATAAGTTAAGTGTATAACCATCACATTCAATTTGAAAATCTCATGACAATGCCCTAGGCTCGGTGTGTGCGAACCTTACTTTGCACCACTTTTCAAATTAACTCCTATTGGAGATTCGTGCCTGAGATACCATGATTATAGCTCGTCCTCAAGGAGATTGGTCAGGCCAGCACCGAAGTTAAAATCATACCTCCAACGAACGTATGATGAAGACCGTAGGATTTATCTGTGAATAAACCCTTCTCCCGTTTAATATTTTAAAAACCGAGGGTTTTACTTTTTATTTCTTTCAAAACATTAAACATATTTTAATTACCGATTATAAAATCTGATTTTTAATCAATTAAAATATTCCTTATTTAATTCCATTAAAAAAAACGTTTTTTATTTAATCTTGCGAAAAGTAATTAATTACCCGGATGTTCTTTAAATAAAAATTCTCTAATTAATTATCCACTTAATACAAAATTAAATAAACTAATTATCTATTTATTTTTCCGTTTTAAAAAATTGCTTGGATTAATTATTTTATGAAAAACCTTTTTCCTAATAATCCTTGATTTGTAAAATCATACATAAAAGAAAAAAAATAAAATATAAAATCCATTCACGCAATTTAATAAAACAAATAAATAAACAATTAAAATAAAGACAAAAATAAATAAATCAAAGTGGCTACAATCCAGTCCATCCGTGTAATCTTTTAATCTGACGATCTCGGATTAAAGATTAAAACACTTAGGGTTTTGGAACCCTAATCGAACCGTCGAAGACCTGACCATCCTCCTCAGCCCCCGGACCACCATCACAGCCTCGGACTACCGCTAGAACATCAGAAAAAGCCAAAAAAAAAAAAAGAAGCCCAAACAATCTATAAAGAGTCGAAAATTCTACTGCACTTCACTGTCAATGGACCCAAGTGGCTGTTTGGTTGACTTTTTGTTGCATCTGAACCCCCAAAAAATTATGGTACATAGGGGACATCCTGATCTTGATCACCGCCAAAATCACGTCAAAAGTCGATGTCTAGGTGCCCCGAACAAATCATCAAAAGTCTTGAAATATTGTTCAGCGGGTCACTACGCGCGATGAACTTTGAAGATTTTTTCAGACCACTTGCCATTGTCGTATTGTTTCCCACGAACCACCGTTGGAAAGCTAACGGATTGAACATAATTCTAGTGAAAAAATCACGTCGAAAAAATTACCCGAAAGCCCCCAAAACGAAGCCCAAACACAACTGACTGTTACTGTCAGAAGCTGCTACTGTCGCACCTTTGGTGTTTTTCCGCCTCGTTTTTTATCCTCATTTTTCGTGGTTCGTTTTACAAGATAGATCTTGAAAAATACACAAGAATATAAATTATTACGTCGAAAATCCTATACCCCACGTAGCAGGTGTAGAACCAATCTAATATCGATTTAAAAATCATCGAGATATGTGCGGTTATAAGCGATAAAATAAAACATACATTCAAGCATACACAAAACCGAATCGCAATGACATTAAGCTGCAAAACCAAGGTTAGCATAATGGCTTTTTATGAAAAATGAAAGCCTGGCTCTGATACCATTGTTAGATTCGGCGCAACAAAGTGTTAAAAATTGACGACGACGTGACGGTAAAAAACGTCTCGTCACGTTTTTCATGAAAAATCAAGAATGACTATAATATTAATGCAATATTACCTTGTAGAAACTTGTAGTAAGGTTTCTAACACCCGTATCACGAGTTGAGATGACCTAGCGATCTTCTCACGTATCATCCAATGCACGCGACGATTCCGATGAGTCGGTACCAATCCAAACCGTCGTTCTTGGTTTCATACACACCGATAAAACTCAAAATAAGTTCTAGAATTTGGAGAGGGGACAAGGAAGCCTAGCAGCACACTTAGGAATTAGGGTTAGAATAAATTTTCTCTCTTATTTTGTATATATATCTCCATGCACAAATGGGGTAGGAGAATATATAAACTTTCCTAATCTTTCTTGCCTAATATATGTCACAAAATTAATTAAAATAAACACCCATATAGGGCCGGCCAACCAAGAGGAGAGAGACAATTAGATTTTATGTTTTCCTTCCCGTTTTATATATATTAATATAACAAAAGGGTCCAAGTATATATACACTTACCATAAAGATAAAATATGATATATACTTAACAAAACTAAATCCAATAATATCTCCACTAGGGCCGGCCATTATGGATGATTTCCTAATGTGCCACTTTGCTAATTATGCCACTATCTATTTAATTTAATTTTCCGATTATCCCGGCGGCAAAACCCGACAATCGAATAAATTAAATAATTACCAAAACCAACGATAAAATAACCGTGCGTATAAATGGGCTACGTGAGGAATCGCGAGGAAGTATAGGACTCGGGCTAACCGTACGAGAAAACCAGATATCCCTAACTCAATCCCTGAGTTAGATCATTTCTCGCACGAACCAAGATTTATTCCACTAAAGGCCCTGATTGAACTCCCGGCCCTAACTCGAATTATGTCTCGAGTTTTCAATTATCACTTGCACAAAAATCTCCCCACATTTAAGATATGGATTCCCGATAATCAAATTAGGTTACTAACAACCGGGTTTAATTATCCTCTTATCTTTGCAACCGCGCCACTTATCCTTTTGACATGTCAGATCAAAAGATCCACTTGCAAGATTCTGGCATAGTGAAACATATAAGAAAAACACACGAGGGGGAGCTCCTCAACCTAATTCGGACGTGGTTTCCATTAGTTGATTATTAATCATCGAACAAAAAATGATAATACCCAACCCCTGGTCATATTGATCTCAATATCGAAATCTCAACCAATGGTGACTCAAAGCACTGCACATTATCTGAACATCATTCGATCAATCACGTCAGGATTAAGAGTTCGTGCAATATATGATAATATTAGATTTGGATCAATTCATATAGTCAGTATAAAATTGATCATCCCATTGATCCCGCTCAATACACTCCATGTGTACTAACACATCGAGCTCGAACATCGAATTTCCAACCTGAATTCGATCCGTCCGACCCAGCCAATATCAGCTACTATAACGATATGCTACAATCCTATCAATAGATTTTCTGTATCCATTACGATTGTGAGCTTACCTGTATATTCTGTTAGAACCTTTGACCCGATCTTTCCCACTTCATGCGACGAGTCAAACACTAGACAAAATATACAGACTATGCATTCATACATCATACACATGTTATCTCATTAATATGTCAGGGATCAATGATAAAATAACATAAAAGCATGGCTTTTAAGTATGTTATCTCAACAATCTCCCACTTTTACTCAAAGCCATGCAAGTACACATCTGACACCTAACCCTTCTACATGATTACCAAAGACCTTAAGAGACAATGGCTTTGTAAAAAGATCCGCTAGGTTCTCTACAGATGCAATCTTAGAGACGGCCATGTCTCCGCACTGCATGATCTCTTTGAAGAGATGATACTTCCTCTCTATGTGCTTACATTTCTTGTGAACTCTTGGTTCCTTTGAGTTTGCAACCGCACCACTGTTATAATAATAAAATACAATGGGTGACTGAACTGAAGGTACCACATCCAAGTCCTATAAGAAGTTCCAGAGCCAAACTGCCTCCATAGCTGTATCTGAAGCTACAACATATTCGGCCTACATGGTAGAGTCAGAAATACAAGACTGCTTAACGCTCGTCCAACTAATGGTTCCTCCTCCCAAGGTAAACACATAACCCGAGGTGGACCTCCTAGAATCTCTATCTGCTTGGAAATCAGAGTTAGTGTACCTTAAAGGTACAAGACTATCAGCCTGGTACATGAACATATACTCCCTAGTCCCTTTTAGGTACTTGAGTATATTCTTGACCGCAGTCCAATGCTCTTCCTCTGGATTAGACTGATATATGCTCACCATGCCAACTGCATAACAGATATCGGGTCTAGTGTAGAGCATGGCATACATGAGACTCCCTACTACTAAAGCATAATGGTTACCTCTCAACCTCCCAATCTCTTCAGGTGTCTTAGGACACTGATCCCTAGATAGAGTAATTCCATGTCTAAAAGGAAGAAATCCTTTCTTGGAATTTTCCATGCCAAAACGAGCAATTATCAAGTCAATATAATGGGCCTGGAATAAGCCCAACATCCTACGTGATCGATCTGGAAAGTGATTAATCCCAAGGATTTGGCCCGCTTCTCCCAAGTCCTTCATGTCAAATTGACTTGATAGCCATACCTTCACCGAAGATAACAACCCCACATCGTTGCCGATTAGGAGTATGTCATCGACATAGATGATTAGAAACACTACCTTGCTACCATCACACGTCCAATAGACACAATACTCGATGGGACACTGATCAAAGTCGAAGCTTTTGATCGCTTGGTCGAATCGAATGTTCCAAGACCTTGATGCTTACTTAAGTTCATAAATGGATCTCTTAAACTTGCACAACATGTGCTCCTAGCCCTTTGGAATGAACCCGTCTGGCTGCACCATATAGATGCTCTCGTCAAGACTTCAGTTAAGGAAAGCTGTCTTGACGTCCATCTGCTAAATCTCATAATCGAGATTTGCAGCAGTGGATAAGAGAATTCGGATAAACTTAAGCATGGCTACCGGCGAATAGGTTTCCTCATAGTCGAACCCTTCTTTCTGAGTAAACCCTTTTACAACAAGCCTAGCTTTGAAGGTTTCAACCATCCCGTCTACCCCTCTCTTCTTCTTGTAGATCCACTTACAACCGATGGGTTTTATCCCATATAATGGTTCTACGAGCTCCTTAACCTGATTAGAGTACATAAACTCTATTTCAGACTCCATAGCTTTTTGCCATAAATCCACATCCCTGTCTTGAAGTGCCTCACTGTAGTTTTCGGGTTTGGTATTCAGTTCTTCCGGGATCTTATCAAGAGACTCTCCCAAGAACATATACCTCTTGGGTTGACGAACAACCCTCCCACTAGGATGAGGACCCTCCTGTGTACCCGTGATAGGTGGTGTCTCATTCCACACATCAGGTATGATATCCGGCTGTACCATAGAATCACTCTTAACCTCCTCCAGAACTACATGTGA
The DNA here is from genome assembly GCA_035668195.1 of Sarracenia psittacina. Classification (NCBI taxonomy): domain Eukaryota; kingdom Viridiplantae; phylum Streptophyta; class Magnoliopsida; order Ericales; family Sarraceniaceae; genus Sarracenia; species Sarracenia psittacina. Next base: position 5,448 of record JAUZSS010270687.1, read on the forward strand.
CTGGGGTTTGTGGTTTATCACATAATTCTCTTCCAAGAACCTATCATTTCTGCTAACAAATACCCACTTACTCTTAGGATTATAAAATAAACCACCATTGGTTCCTTTAGGGTACCCTACAAAGAAACATACCTCCATTTTCGGTTCCATCATACTTGCATCTCTCACCAACACATGTGCCGGAAACCCCATATCCGGAAGAATTTAAGACTTGGCTTACGCCCAGTCCATAACTCCACAGGGGTACTGGAAACTACCTTAGTAGGTACCGAATTCAGAATATAACTCGATGTTTCTATTGAAAATCCCCAAAATAAATGAGGTAAATCTGAATAACTCATCATGCTCCATACCATCTCCTTAAGGGTCCTATTCCTCCTTTTCGCTATACCATTTTGCCGTGGCATCCCTGGTGTAGATAATTGGGATGTAATCCCATGTTTTGATAAGTAGTTCCTGAACTCTCCAAGAAGGTATTCCTCACCACGATCAGATCGTAGGGTTTTAATACTATTACCTATCCGCTTCTTCGTTCCGCCTTAAACACTTAGAACTTCTCAAAGGTTTTAGACTTACGATGAAGCAGGTAAATGTATCCATACCTAGAATAATCATCTATAAAAGGGATGAAGTACTCATATTCACCTCTTGCCTGGATGTTCATGGGACAACACAAATCAGAATAAACAAATTCCAACACCTCTTTGGCTCTAAATCCCTTGGCTGTAAACGGCCTCTTGGTCATTGTTGGAGTCGGTGCATTGTTGGTGCAGCGAAAGTTTAAAATTATTTTGAAACCTATTTTTCATGAAAAGCTATATAGGTTATCGTCATGGAATGAATGTTATCCATAGAAACTTTGTCGTAAAGTTTTGGGTATTCCAAACTGTAGGAGAGACCACTGCAAGATCTTCTCACGTATAACTGTCGCATGTACTTGACTCCGGCGTGTGGGCACCGATCCGAGCCAAGTTCTTTAGGCTTCAACACACTCAAAACCTCGCAATCCTTCAAGCAATGAAGCAAGAACAGAGAGAGAGAGAGAGAGAGAGGGTGGCGGCACACTATGGTATTATGAGAGATTAGGTTAATTTTAATTCCCTATATTATGTATATATAAGCTACTATATATTTTAGGAAAATAAAATATTATATTTCATTCTCCATAAAATACATAAGTTATACATACAAAATATATATTAAAATTATCCCCTAATAGGGCCAGCCATGAGATATAGGAGAGAGAGAGGGAGATAAAATCTCCTAAAATTTCTCCTAATATATATCACCTTCCAATTAATTATATTTCCAAGATATATACCAATATATCTCAATATAACTAATTAGGTAACTTACCCTCTTCATGGCCAGCCACCTAGGGATAAATCCCTAGGTGTGCCAAATACCAAAACTGCCCCAGAACATTTAATTTAATACCTCGAACATACGGGCGATTAAATCTGACGATCGAATTAAATTAAATAAAAACCGAAGTCTAGCAAAAACATGTGCGTATAAAAGGGCTACGTGAGGGATCACGAGGAAGTATAGGACTCGGGGTAACCGTACGAGAATAGCAGATATCCCTAACTCAAGCCCTGAGTTAGATACATTCTCACACGAACCAGGACTTGTTCGACTAAAGGTCCTGGCTGAACTCCCGGCCCCATCTCGATTTGTGTCTCGAGTTTCCAAATGTCAAATGAACGATTATCCCCCCCAGGTTTAAGATATGGATTCCCGATAATCGAATTAGGTTACTGACAACCCGGTTCGAAAATCCACTTTTCCTCGCATCCACACCCTTAACTTATTGATATGCCGGATCAATTGATCCATCAGCCGGGTTTGGCATACTCAAGCTTATAAGCAAAGCATACAAGGGGTAACTCCTCAACCTTTGTCGGTCATTGTTTCCGTCAGCTGATTATTAACCATCAAATGAATAAGGACACCACCCAACCCACCGATCATATTGATCTCGCCATAGAAATCTCAGCCATTGGTGACTCAAAGTACTATACATTATCCAAACATGATTCGATCAATAACATCGGGATTCAGAGAACGTGCAATCCATGATAATATAGGATGTAGATCAATTCATATAATCACTATAGAATTGATCATCCTACTGATCTTGCTTAATACATTCTAAGCGTACAAACACATCGAGCTCGAACATCAAATTCCAATACCGGAATTCTATCCGTTCGACCTCGCGAAGATCAGCTAATATAATGATATGCTACAACCATACCAATGGATAGTTCGTGTCCATTGTGGTTTGTGAGTCCACTTGTATATTTCTCAGAACCTTTGACCTCATCTTCCCTGCTTCATGCGACGAGTCAAATACTAGATAAAATATACGGACTATGCATACATACATCATACAAGAAATAAATATAAAACTGAATATGCAATCCATCTCAATTGATTCTCATTAATTTTCCCGAGATCCCAGATAATAAAATACATAAAGGCATGGATTTTAAGTACACTACCCTAACAACTAGCATGTCTTCGATTATGCCTTCGGGAACCGTAACTGATCAATCTGCCAACTGGAGGGTGATAAGGGTTAGTTTTAACTTTCCAAGTCTAAATTGTTCGTACATAGAATACAAGAAGAGGTTCATGCTAGCTCCTAAGTTTAATAGTGTCTGGTCAATCTCATGATCACCGATCACACATGAGATAGTTAGTATCCCTAGGTTTTTCAAATTTAGAACCAAGTCATAGCGGAGGATTGAACTAACGTGCTCAGTTAGTAGAACTTTATTGGGGACGCTTGTCTTCGTCTTGTGCTTTTGTGTACATAAGTATTTATGGAACTTAGCATAAGACAAGACTTGTTGGATAGCGTCAAGAGGGGGAAGGCTGATTTTGACTTGCTTGAATAATTATAGTACGTCAGTCATTAGTGGTCCCTGCTTGCGCTTCGGATTTTGTGGTTCTAGGCATGATGGGAATGGTGCCGTAGGCTCCTTAGGGATAACTGGAGGGGTCATAAGTGCCTCCTCAAATGCATTTCTAGGTTGTTGCGTAGCAGTAGCAGGCGCTGGTTGAGGTGCTTCAGAGTCAACAGACTTGGCCACTATCATCAGGGTTGGTACTGGCCGAGATTTGCTTGGTAATGGCTGGGGTTCTAGCTCCTTTCCACTTCTTAAGGTCATAACAACCTTTGCTTTCTCATGGTATACACCATTGCTACTATGGCTGCTATCGATTACGTATTAGCCTTTGGGGTTTGACATAAGCTGACTTGACAGTTTGCAATCCTCTCAGCGGTTAAGTGCAGCTGCTATATGTCCTACTTGTGTTTCCAACTTGGCGATGTACTGAGAATGAGAACCCAAAAAGTTAAGTCTTCACATCTAAATCTTTCAGGGCTTTCAAAATAGTCTCTTCGAAGCCCAGGCTCGAGGGGTTGGAGCAGGTGCTTCTTATGGTGGGCGGTAGGCCTGTTGGTTGTAGGAGTTATAAACGGGCCTACGTGCCTGTGTTTGTGGTGGTCCTGCTATTTGTTGTTAATTTCTCCACCCAAAATTTGGTAGGTTTTCCAACCAGGGTTATAGGTGTTGGAATATGGGTCGTTGCCTAGCCGGGAGAATCCTTGAGTAACATTAACTTGCACTTGGATGACATCAGAAAATTGGTCAACGGCAAGACAGTCGGTGACCAAGTGTGTGGGACTTGCACACATGGCATGGACTTCTTACATGATTGGTGGAGGTTGAGCAATGGGTAGGCCCAGTTTGTCAAGCTTCTCTGTGAGGGATTTTACTTGGTAGGAAAGATCGACATTCTGACTGACCTTGTAAATTCCTCGAGTTTCCTGAGTCAATGCCCTACCAGTGCGAGAGCACGATGCTTCATGTTGTGAGTTTTCGCACAACTTTTCTAGATGTATTCGAGCGTCTGTCTCATTATTTGCCATAAATGCACCACCACACGAAGCGTCAATGTATTGACAATGTTGGGGCAACAGACGTTCTCAGAAGTTCTAAACCAACTACCATTTCGGGACATGGTGTTGGGGACAACTCTTGATAAGCTCCTTAAATCATTCTCAGGTTTCATGAAATATCTCGCCTTCTTGTTGAGTAAAACTCATTATTGCTCAGTGGCTCTGATTGATTTTACATATGGGGAAGAACTTGCGAAGGAAGTCCTATTGAAGCTTTGCCCAAGTTGTTATGGTGTTTGGTTCGAGAGACTTGAGCCAATGCTTGGCTTTGTCTCGGAGTGAGAATGGAAACAACTTTAGGTGCTTGGCCTCGTCAGGCATATTGTGAATTCTTATGGTCGAGTATATTTCGAGGAATTCATCAATATGCTTGTAAGGGCCTTTACTACTAAGCCCATGAAATAGAGGCAGTAGTTGTAATAGGTTAGGTCTTATTTTGTAGCTGCCGGTTCCAACATTCGGTGGCGCTATGTAGGTGGAAAACTCATGGGCTATTGGAATATAATATTCCATCAACGCTTTAAGTTGCAGATGAGCTTAGTTGGGTTGCTCATTTTGTTGATTTCCAGTGCCATTCTAATTTCGATTTTTAATCATGGTGGATGTGTACAACGGTGCGGGAGATCAGAGGAAAGGGGATGTTCTCATGATTACTCGCTTTAGTCTACATATGCGTTCAATTTCTGGATCAATAGGTATCAGGTCATTATGCAGGGAGTGGCGACCAAGTATATACTAATTGATACCAGAAAAAGAACGCAGAGAAGTGACTAGATGATGAAGTGCCATGCGGACGGGGAGAGAGTAGCATCTGGACGGGAATGAGAGAGAATCGTTTGGATGGAAAAAGTGGCGTTCGGACGGAAGGTGGTGATTTGATTTTTTTATCGATTTTCTATTTTTCAATAGGAAAGTTAAAAATTTGAAAATCAGAAATGGAAAAGGAAAATAAATAATTAAGTAAAAATATTTTTAGATAGAATAATGGTTTAAAAAAAGATATTTGCCTTAATT
>JAUZSS010271782.1:0-10427 GCA_035668195.1 Sarracenia psittacina
CCCCCCTCTTGGGTTGTCATAGAACCAACAACTAGAAATCTCAGCATTTAATGCTCCAACGGCTAGAGATCCAAGCATTAAATGCTCCAACGACTCTGTTCCTTCATCAGCTATATAAGGAGTAAAGATTGAAGTTCAAACAGGCTGGAGAACACACAAAACATTCACATCTGTCATTTACTACTCCATTGATCCAGTACATTAACTCTCATTTCTGTGATCTTTTAATATTATGGTTTTCACACCAGACTTGTATTATTTTCATCTCATTTACTCCTCATTTATTGTAAAATCATTTGAGAGAGAGAGAGAGAGAGAGAGAGAGAGAGAGAGAGAGAGATTATATTTGTAGTGAACTTTCATTGTAATCAATCACCTCTCAAAGGTGAACTACTACTGCTACTACAACTACAATCCAGATTCAAAGCTCCGCTTTGCCTTACAACAAAGAGGATACAAGGCTCCACTTTGCCTTATGATCGGCACTCAAAAGTGACGATTTAGACCCGTTAATATACACTGAGTTAGTCCCGAATTATTATCTAATATGTGTTTTTGTAGTATTTTTATGATCAAAGTAGATTTCGGAGGAATAACGCAAAACAACGCAAAAGAGCAATGAAACAAACAAACAAACAAGCAAAATAAGAAAAAAAAACAGAGAAGAAAATCAAGATCAACAACATTCCGTCCGGACTCTCTGCACCAAAGTCCGGACTCTACTCTCCGTCCGGACTCCATTTCACCGTCCAGACTCCCGTCGCACCAGGGCCAATCACAAACGCCGACACCGTCGCGACGCAATGCCAACCCCATCCGGACTTCAGTTGCGTAAGGACCAATCAGAAATGCCGATACAGTCTAGACGTACGTGATTACCATCTGGACAGAAGTCGACCAGTTGCCAAGTACTACACAGCGGAAACACTATAAATAGGCCCCTACCCCAGCCTATTTTATCATTCATTCCAATTCAATTCAATTCATTTCTCCTCACATCTTCTCTCATATCCCCTTCAGCCCCCGGCGGGCCCACACTGGAAGGTCCGGCCCTCGTTGAGAAGCTGTCGACGCTAGTCGACATCAACTTGGAGATGGATACCACCCCGACCATGCGTGGCTAAGTTCTCTATCTACCTCGGATTCTGATGAAGCCCGAGTTCGGTATTTTAGGAATAGATTAATTTTATTATTTTATTTTAGCCTTTTGTATTGGATTTGTTATGCAACTATTTTATTTTACGACATGTTTGATCATTCAAAAATTATTCTAAATTAATTAATATTCTTTTTATCTTTCTGTGTTTGTATTAAATGTGGGTTGCGTAACTATGCTTTAATTGATAATTGAATACTAAATATGAGATATTCTATGATATGGATAAGATGGGTAGTACTCCGGACGAGCCGTGTTATAATTCTGGATAGGGTATGCCTTATTTAATATTCAGGATTTTAATTGCAAACGTGAGATATTTTATGCTATTACCGAGACAGATTATTCTTCAGATAGTTCGTGTCCATGTTTAGATAGAATATGCCATGTTTGCATGAAAATCTATTTTTCTTGAATTCCATACTGGTCATGTCATAGTAGGATTTAAATATGATAAAGGCTAAATAAAATAAGAAGTTAATTGAAACTAGAATACTGAGTGAATGTGGATTCTAACCTGTGGTAGATCATTTCTCAACTTAAACTTTTATTTTCATTATTTGTTTATTTTAAAGTAGAATTGATTTAATATTCTTTTTAATCAAAATCCAAGATTCTTTTTACACGTAAAAATAATTTTCAAAAATTAAATAGTTGGTTTTGCCTATATTTCTCGTGAGATCGATCCAGACTCACTACTAGCTACCAGTTAGTGTGAATCTTGATAATAAACTTGATACGGAACGACACGCATTAGTTTTTGGCGCTGTAGGCGGGGAATATACGACAATATTTTTAAATATTTAAAACTAAAAAATATTTTTATTTGTTTATTTTTCTTTTTTGGTTTTTAGATTTTTAACCTTTCTATTTTAAAATAGAAAATCGTTGAAAATCAATTCACTGCCTTCCGTCCAGACGCATTTATTATCGTCCGGACTCTGTAGACACGTCACCGTCCGGACGGCACACCATCAGAAGGGCAATCTCTTTTGCTTCTTTTTTGGTCCCAATAGTATATGCTTGGTCGTCGCTCCCCGCATAACGACCTGATACCTATTGATCCTGAAATCGAACGCACTTGTAGACTGAACCGTTCAATCGCAAGATCGTCCCCTTTCCCCCGATCTCCCACACTCCTGCACACACCCAACATAGCTGACAATAACCCTGCTGCGAACCAGTAGGTTGATCAAGAGGATCTAGAACTCAGGGCATTGATGGAATACTATATTCCAACAACCTATGAGTTTGTCACCTGCATAGCGCCACCCAATGTTGGAATCGACAACTATGAAATAAGACCCAACCTGTTGCAACTACTGCCTCTATTTCATAGGCTTAGTAGTGAGGACCCGTACAAACATATTGATGAATTCCTCGAGATTTGCTCGACCATAAGAATTACCAGTCTGCCCAACGAAGCCAAACACCTAAAGTTGTTTCCATTCTCCCTCCAAAACAAAGCCAAGCACTGGCTCAAGAGTCTAGAACCCAACACCATACCAACTTGGGCAAAGCTTTAGTAAGACATCCTGTGTAAGTTCTTCCCTATAGGAAAGACCAATCAGATCCGCCAAGCCATTACGAGTTTCACTCAATTAGAAGGCGAGACGTTTCATGAAACCTGGGAAAGACTTAAAGAGCTTATTAGAAGTTATCCCCACCACCAAGTCCCAAAATGGCAGTTACATCAGAACATCTATAAAGGTCACTACCCCGGCATCGCCAATACATTGACGCTTCATGCGGTGGCGTATTCATGCTAAACAACGAGTCAAACAACTGGGCTTATCTAGAAAAGTTGAGTGAGAGCTCACAACACCAAGCATCAGTTTCTCGCACTGATAGAACAACTCCCCCTAAGACAAGAGGACTTTATGAGGTAAGCCAAAACACAAATCTATCCTACTAAGTAAAAACCATCACGGAGAAGCTTGATAAACTGCTCACCAACAGTCTACCCGTAGCTCAACCACCCCGATCGTCCATGCAAGATGTCCGTGCCTTGTGCGTAAGCCCTGCACACGTCATCACCGAGTGTCCCCCTGCTGAACAATTCCCTGATTTTGTCCAAGAGCAAGTAAATGCTACTCAAGGATTCTTTCAACCAGGCATTGACCCATACTCCAACACATATAACCCTGGCTGGAGAAACCACCCAAATTTTGGGTGGAGAAATCAACAATTATCTGAACCCCCTACCAACCCAGGCACCTAGGCCCACGTATAACTGGTTTAACCAACAAGCCTACTGTCCCTCACAACAAGCACCTACTCCAACCCCTTGAGCCCCAGGCTTTGAGGAAACTATGCTAAAAGTCCTGAAGGACTTGGACGTAAAAACCCAACTTTTGAGTTCTCACTTCGGTCCATTGCCAAGCTGGAAACCCAAGTTGGACAGATAGCTGCCACACTTAACCACCGAGGGGATGGAAAACTACCTAGTCAGCCTGTGGAAAACTCCAAAGGCCAGTACACTATAGACAGCAGCCCTAGCAGCAGTGGTGTTTACCACGAGCAAGCAAAGGTTGAGATGACTTTGAGGAGTGGGAAAGAGCTAGACACCTTACCATTACTAAGCAAGCCTCAGCCATCACCACAACCAACAACAATGGAAGAGTCTGATGACTCTAAAACTACCGAGTCCACGCCAACTCAGCCAGCACCTGCTGCTGCTGCGCAACCACCCAGAGATTTATTCGAGGAGACACTTATGGCCTATCCAGTTACTCCAAAGGAACTGAAGGCACCATTTCCTTCGTGCCTTGAACCCCAATCATCTCCCCAGTGCAAGAAAGAGCCCCAAAAGACTAACGTGCTTGAGTTATTCAAGCAAGTAAAATTAACCTCCCCCTTCTTAATGCGATCCAACAAATCCTATCTTACGCTAAGTTTTTAAAGGATCTATGCACACAAAAGCGTAAGATAAAGACAAGCATTCCCAAGAAAGTGCTATTAACCGAACATGTTAGCTCAATCCTAATCTATGACTTGGTCCCAAAGTTGAAAGACCCAGGGATACCAACAATCTCGTGTGTAATCGGCAAGCACCATATTGACCGAGAACTATTGGACTTAGGAGCTAGTGCCAACCTCCTACCATACTCAGTGTATGAATAATTCAAACTTGGAGAGCTAAAAACAACCTTTGTCACCCTCCAATTGGTAAATAGGTCAGTTAAAGTTCCCCGAGAAATTATCGAAGACGTGCTAGTCAAAGTTGACAAATTTCTCTTCCCTGTTAACTTCATAGTACTCGACACTGAGCCCGATACCAACCCGAGGAGACAAACACATGTGATTCTTGGATGCCCCCTTTTGACCACAGCTAACGCTTGCATCAACTACCGAACTGGGGTAATGGACGTGTCTTTTGGTAATATGAATCTAAGGCTTAATATGTTCCATGCCTCTCATCATCCAGCAATGGAAGTAGATTGCTTTGCAATCGACCAAATTGAGGAGGCAACACAACATGCCCTTCCCTCGATCTTCATGGACGAACCATTAGAATCCGGCCTGGCTTATTTTTGGGAGGAATTTTTAGAGCTTAACTATACTATTACCGAATCAAACACTGAGCTTGAAATGGCATATTACATAAACACGCCTCCATGGGTGTCTCGATTTGAGGAACTACCCCCACTCTCATCTATACCAGCCATCCCTTCCCTAGAAGCATCGCCTGTACTTGAGTTGAAGCCCCTTCCAAGCTCACTCAAGTACATATTTCTTGGACCCAGCAGTACCCTTCCAGTCATTATTGCATCCGACTTAACGCCTGAACAAGAAGAGCAATTGACTGAGGTCCTTGAAGCCCACAAGGGAGCCATAGGTCACACAACCAGATTTTAAACAAAATTGCCATAACCAGATTTTAAACAAAATTGGACGTTTAAAATGCATTCAATCAAATTGACTAATGTTAGCACCTTTTTACACTGTACACTTGGACCCAATGAATTCAATCAAATTTAGGGTTGCGAAAATGCTAAACAAGTATGGGATAAGTTACAAGTAGCTCATGAAAAAACCAATCAAGTAAAAGATAAAAAGATTGATGTTTTAGTTAGAGATTATGAAATGTTAAAAATGCATGCTCATGAAAATATTTTGGAGACGTTTACTCGCTTTAATCTTATTATTAATAATTTGAAATCTCTTGGCAAAAGCTTTTCTAATGTTGAATTTGTTAGAAAAATTTTGAGATCTCTACCAAAGGAATAGAGACCGAAAGCCATTGCTATAGAGGATGCCAAGGACTTGACAACACTTGGCTTGGATCAACTTCTTGGATCACTCTTAACTCACAAGTACACCTTGAGAAATGAGGAAGAAGAATTAAAAGGAAGGAAGTCTCTTGCACTCCAATCTGTCCAAAAAATCCAACAAGCGGTGGAGACTGAAAGTGATGATGAAGATGATGTGGCCCTCTCTCTAAAAGAATTGCAAGAATTTCAAGAGAGAAAAGAGAAAGAAAGATAAGAATGAAGGGCCAATCCAACTCCAAGGAGAAAGAAAAGGAGATGAAGATCATTTGCTATAGCTTCCAAAAACCAGGCCACATAAAGCCTGACTATACCTTTCTAAAAAAAGAGAACAAAAAACATCTAAAGAAAGCCATGAAGACTAACGAAATAGACTCAAGTGATGAAGATGACAACTCCATTGACAGTAAAGCCTCAAACCTTGCTCTTATGACATTCGGTAGTGAGGTAAATTACTTCTTAAATAGTGATTGTTAGTATTTTGGCTATTCCCAGGTTAAGCACAAAACCATTGTGTATGTACCTTTTATTTTGGGTTTGAGATTTTTGGGTGTTTGTGTATAGGTTCTCTGTTCTGCGCACATCCAGCAAGCCTGCTTCGATCCTTAAAAGGTATATGGCACTCACATACACACACCCATATGCATTCACATCATATCATGATTATGGTTGTTAGTGTATATTGTTTCCTTAGAGAATTCGTGACTTACTATGGATTCTGAGCAATGGCGTGCGAAGGGGTTCGAGCACCTTGTAGCGTCCTGGAGCATTCGTAGAACGCTCGAGCTGCATCGAGAGACAAACATTAATTTTTTTCTATCTCGAAAAGTCGAGAGTTGAGACATTGAAGTGCCCGAAGAGAGCATGTAGAGAGCTCGAGCACCCCTATTCGAAGTCTTAATTTCTCATTACCGAGAGTTGGGTTTTCCAGGCTCCAGTAGCACACCCATAGAGTGCTAGAGCTCAATGACGAAACCCTAAAAATTCTCATTGGCGTGGGCAAAAAAAGCCTACCATCTTTAACTGCGCTCAAAATGCGTTCGAACGCGTTATAGCGCATGTGACGCGCTCGAAGAGCGATCAAGCGCCAATGTGTTTTTCTATATAAACACCTCATACCACCATTAGGTTTTTTGAGAATCTCTCCCGGCCTTTTGGCTGTTCATGGAGAAGCTGCTGCTTCTCTTCTCTTCTCTTTGATTATGCTTCCCTAAAACATAATCAAAGCCAAATACATAGTCAAAGCCGCAACGTACGGCTTACACAAAACACTTCCTATCATATTAAACTCGTAGACAAAGTTCATCCATACTAGAGGCTTCCACAAAGGTGATTCAAAAACATAGTACAAAATAATCAGAATCTCGGCCTGGAAACCAGCTTCCCGGCCCCATCAACAGCTAGGGAGAGAAGAGAGGCCTGAGAAGCAGGGCTAATGGGAGGGATCAAGCAACAGTCCCTACCCACGGGACCGCAGTCTGAGAAAGATCGGCGGGACTGGTCAATGACTGGGCTACTAAGCGGAACAACAGGACGGCGTGGAGGGCTAGCTGGAAGAGCTTCACCCCTGGGCTGCGCAGAAAGCTGGGCTTCCATCTTCCCCAGGCTCTTTTTCTTGTTGGTACTTCTTTTCTTTCTTACTTTAACCCATTCCGACGAAGACGACGAATCCGACTGGCTTTCATGTACTTCTTGTCTCTTGCAAGTCTCACTAACCGTAGCCATGGAGACATTCAATTTTGCCTTACCATTCTCAACTACTTCCCCTTGTCGAGGCCAAACATCTCCCTCCATCGGGCAGCAACTAGTCTCATGACCAAAAGAAGAGCACAAAGAACATACAGGAGGCATACCTTGATATTCAATCTTAATTTCTAAAGCGTCCCCTTCACATTTAACAATCACAGATGACGGAAGTACTTTTGTTGCTTCAATCTCAACACAAACTCTTGCATAGGAGATACGTTGTTTTAGCTCTGTGGCCTTATCCAAAAAAAGAGGAACCCCTACAGAACTTGCAATTCTACTTAAACAATGATTATTCCAAAATTCTAGAGGCAAATCATGAATTTTAATCCAAATAGGCATTTTAGAGATAGCCTCTTTGCTTACCCTTAACCGCTTCTTCCATCGTCGAAGGATAAGAAGCTTACCATAAAAATACCAAGGACCTCTCTCCAAAATATAATCCAAACTCTCCAAACAGTTAAATTTGAAAACAAAGAAGCCCCTATCCGCTCCATAAACATCCACCAACCCCATTTTCCCCCACAAAGTTCTAGCAATGGCCCTCACTAGACCCAACTCTAAACTTGCATCAAAAAAATATCCCAGCAAACATGTAGCCCAAGAGGAGGTATCGGTCAAGTTACCTTCAATTTCAATTACCTCAGGGTTCGTAGGAGCAATATATTCCAGATTTGGAATTTGTCTGGGCTTGGGACCAGGTCCCCCTCCTTTGACAACGTTAGCCCAAGAGTGCCGCACAGGAGCTTTGACCTCAGGGCCTAACACCTTGGGAGCATCTCCAGAAGTGGCATCAATCCCCCTAGTCTCAGAACTTGACTTAAGCAAATTTTCAAACACCTTGGGTGCATGAACGGCTATGTCACATTTCTCCCAAAATTCTACCTTGGTTCCCTCAGCACATTCTTCTACCAAGGCCTGCTTAGTGGCCCCAGATATCAAAACGCCTCCATCGGGTTGCTTCTCGTCAGCACTAGCGCACAGATCTTGCTTAGGCATTTCATCGAACACTTTGTGTGCAGCAGCGTAACCATCAATATTCACTGCCTTCGGAAGCTGCATCCTTGAAGGCCCATCGCCTTTCTCAATGCCAACCTCAATATTCCACTCATAACCAGAAGAAATAACTACAGATGATGTAGGATCAGAAATCATATCCGAAGATACCTGAATTTGGGGTGACAAGGCAACCTCTGTTTCAGCTCCATCAACTTCACTATAATTATCGCCTCCTATAGATTCAGGAGTTATCAGTTCACTTCCATTCCCAAACAGAGGAAACGGCGAAGCGGGAGATCCCAGATTCACGATGCTGCCAGCTACAGATTTTCCTAAGTTCGCCACAAGAAGGTCAGCCTTCGTTACCATTTCGTCTTCGACAGAGCTCTCCACGCTATCAACGACAACTTTGACCGGGCTTAATCCCTTAAGTTTGTGAATCCGAGCTTCTATAATGGCCATTTTCTCCCGAAGAAGATGAACGGGACATATACTGTAGTCTCGAATCTCCGACTCAAGGTTGAGCTTTTCTGATTGAAATAGGTCGGACGATTTCTTATCAATGGATTTATCTTTGATCAAACTCTGCAGATCCCCCCGTACTCTCAGAGCTTCTTCAATAATCTCCTTCGCTGAACTTGGGGTCCAAACATTCTCAATCTTTAAACCCTCTGGAGTTCTATCCGGCGAGGCAATACCTTTCCGGTTGTACGAGAGCCGTGGGTTACTGTTCTTCAAAACCCTAGTACGATCAAACGAGGCTTGAATCTCCCCCAGATTATCCGAATCCAGGCCAGATAATATCCCAAATTGATTTCCATTTGTCTTTGCTTTTGCATTTGCCATCAGAATCAGGGTGTCGAACGCTTCCCCGAAGGGAGCACTTCGCACACACTAACGCACCATATTCGCACACACTAACGCGAAACTATTAGGCTTCTTCAAACCATTTGATCACTCAATTTTTGCTCCTCAGGTTGAGTAGTATTGACAAGAATAGGCTAATACTTATTCTAATAAAAGCTAATAGTGTAACAAAATTAACTCTTTACATGATATGTGCTTTGTGGAGACTTGATGTGGATAAGCCGAGGCATATCCTTAATTTTTTTTTTTGGATAAGGTAAGTATGAATAAAAAGAAGAAAAAAATAATTACAAGTTTTCAAGGGGCATTCTCAGGCAATACAACCTAAAGAAACCCACTAACAAACTTAACCATATACTAGAGTTACTACGGGTGTTACTACCACATTTACCAAAATACTGTGGCCATACCAGAGGTTTTCACAAAATGAACTAAAACATATCACAAGCTAATCAACATCTCAACATGTTGCCCAGCTTACCGGCCCCTTCTACAGCTTGGGAGCGTAAAGAGGCCTGGACATCTGGGCTAAGATGAGGGACCGAGCACCAAACTCTATCCACGGGGCCACAATCTAGGGATGGTCGGCGGGGCTGGTCTATGACTGGGCGACAACACGGAACACTGAACGGCGTGGAGGATTAGCAGGCTGAGGTACACAAAAACCCCTAGGCTGCGCAGCGAACTGAGCGTCTCTTCTCCCATGTATCTTATTCTTCTCCTGACCCCTGGGTCTCTTACCATACCTTTTCTTCCTCACTCTAACCCAACTTGCTAAGTCACAAGAGTCATTTTCACTACCCGAATCTTCACTTGCTTCCTCTACTTTACTCTTCTTAGAATCTCTATCCAATTGGGTCAATTTGCATTCCGAGACTTTGTCCACCTGGACCTTGCATTTCGAAGAATTATGGCCAAAAACTCTGCACCTCTCACATAACGACGGCATTCCTTGATACTCCACAGGAATAACAAAACAATCTCCTTCACACCTCACTGTCACAGAGTAGCTTAATGGTTTAGAAGCATCAATGTCAATACAAATCCTTACATACGAAATCCTTTGCTTTGTAGCGGTTGCCTTATTAAGAAACAAAGGAATCCCAATGGCGCTAGCAATTCTACTAAAACAGTTATCATTCCAAAATTCAAGAGGCAAGTCAAAGAACTTAACCCAAACAGGAATCTTGGAAATAGAGTCCTTAGAGAGCCTCAAACGCTTACACCATATCCTTAATTAAGGGCTTAATTATTGCATGTTTTCATATCTAGCCTTATTTGTTGATGGTTGTAGTTGTTGGATGTGAGATCTGGTATGAATAGGCCTAGGCTTATTCCTATATGTGAATCACTTGTGTAATGAAATTAATTTCTTACTTGATATGTGA
>JAUZSS010272879.1:0-15735 GCA_035668195.1 Sarracenia psittacina
TGTGAGGCTACACCCGTATTTATTAATAATAATGGGATTACACTAACTACTGTGGACATACCCACTGGGTATTATTATTACCTCATAATAATCGTAATGATACTATTACTTAACATGGTTCATGTAGCAGACAATTAATTGGGTATGGTTTGGTTTGTAATTAAACCAAGGTATTCCAAATTCATATGATTTGAGATCATTCCCTGTGGATCCAAAGAAGCACTAAAAAATCATGCCCTTTGAGAGGCCATGAAACTTTCCCTATGATAATTGTCATCACAAACTTTGAGGAGACATCGTGAGGCATCAAAAGGTGAAGATACCTAATAAGAGTTTCCATAGGAAAGAGGTTTATTTGACAAGTCTAATGCATAACATTCAAGTGTTTGTGATCGCGACATGTTTTAGAGGAGGCTGACATCTTAGTCAATATGGTATAGTTACATATTTGTTTGTGAGAAGAACTAGATTTTGGATAGGAATGGGCAAAAGGTGAAATTTTGGTGGCATTGATGGTGTATGGGGGAGATTTCATCGACATACAATCTTCACATTGGGGGCAACAATATGGTTAGTATATGTATTTAGGAAAATTTACATGTGTTAAATCACCAATTATCCCAATAGCTTAAACTGTTAGGAAATAGGCCCAACAATGTATATCAAATTATCTAATACTCCCCCTCACGTGCGACCCTACCTCGCATAGAGAGACGAACAAACTGAACACGTGCACTAACACACAGAGTGCACAATAATAAATATAATAGGAAAATACATATCACAAGAATTGAACCCAAGATCTCGTGGTACCAGAACTCTAATACTATGTTAAGTCACCAAGGAGTTGTTACAGTAGTGCCACCTCGAATGTCTCAGCCTTCTTGTAGTTGCCTTTTTGTATAGGTTTTGATCCATTTGTAGTAGTTTTTGGGTAAGTGATACAATACTTACGAATAAAAAGTGAACTTTTTTTTTTTTTCTAATGAAAGCTTTTTAAACTTCTGGTAGATGCTCATTGAAACTCATTCTCAGATTTGACATAGTTGGTTTATTTTTATATTTCAAGGTGCGGATGGTGGGATGTTTCACAAAATTGTTGTCACTTTATGGTAATCTAGTTCTTGAGTATAAAGCTATTCGTTTTGAAGAACTTAAATTTCAGGCCATTTTCTTTTTTGAAGCGGTCTCATAAAAGTAGATTTTACAATTGTTAAGCTACACTGCCTAAATTAACCAAAATTGCTGATCTTGAGTTCTTAACAGCATGCACTTGGAGATTATTATACAACATCAATTGTCAAAGAGGTGTGCGACAGCGTTGAAACATTTATCTATCTGAGATGAGAGCAGTGTTTTGTTAACATAAAATTCCATTCTTGTTAATAAATTTGGGTATAGTTGATTATTGTTGCTGCAGTGCAAGTCTGCAAGAACAATCAAAATGGAGAGAAATATCAATAGGAACTCTTCTCCAACCCAATCCAAATGGAGAAAAGTTGTTTACGGGTAGAATGCAACCTGGGATTGATGACAATCACATGGACGGGTCTTTCTTTGAAGATATGGTTATGAATGCCAATGTTGTCAAACGTGGCATGCTGAAGGTTATGCTCGATTCTGTTGCTTCTTGATGTAGTCCTCCTTGGATTAAGTTTCTTTGTTCTGCTCTTAACCGCAGAAATGCTAACCTTTACCCTTCATTTGGCAACAGCTTGAAGTTGGCTGAAAGCCGGCTTTTTGGCTTTTGGTTTTAAGTAAAAAAAAAAAAGCCAAAAAGTCTTATTTTCTAACCCCTATCTTTGTGGTTTTTTGCTTTTTGGCTTATTGACTTTTTGTAACAATTTCCAATTTTACCATAAAGTGAGTTTTTGGATTTTTTTGCCTTTTTGGCTTTATACTACAACTTTCAATTTTGGTTTTTTTGACTTTTTTTTTTTTGCTTTTTTGAGATTAGGCATTTCTATCTTTTTATATTATAGCTTTTTTGGCTTACAAGCCAGGCACCGTCCAACCAAACGAACATTTTGGTTTTTTGGTTTAAAGCCAAAAGGCCCAATAAGTTGGCTTAAAGCTGGTTTGCCAAATGAACACTTAATCATCTGTTCTCAAAATCTCCTTTTTTATAACAGGGTTATATGTTGTGTTTCCTATCTATCACACGTCTATAAGGTCGGACTCGATATCGGCACTTGCGGTTTCACTTATAACCCTCCATTTCTTCTTGCACTACGACTCTGTATCCACTATCCACGATAAAAGCTCTCGGGGTTTCGGAACATCCATCCTTTATGAGTAATATCTCTTTAAATGCATCTATTGTGGCCTCCCTTCTACTTGCTTCTCGGTTGCCATGGAGCTTCATCTTTTTGCCATTTTGCTCTTATCTTAGTGCTCATTTGGCTGGGATTTAAAGCTGGTTTTTTGGCTTTTGACTTAAAGTCCCAAAAGCCAAAAAACATCATTTTACAACCTTCATCTTTTTAGTTTTTTTTTTCTTTTTGTCTTTTTTGACATCTTCCTAACAATTTGGCTTTTAGGCTTTTTTGTCTTTTTACATTATATTTTTTTAGTTTTTTAGCTGGCTTAAAATGCAGAAATACTCCAACCAAACGAATGTTTTGACATTTGGCTTAAATTGTCTTAAAGCCAAAAGCTGATGTATAGTTTTCCAAACGATAGCAAGTTTTCCTCTTTACTCATTCCGGCTTCACATTTTCCTCTCATTGGGGTTGATGGCCTTCACGTTGGCTCTTTCTTATAGTTTGCATAGATTAATTTTTGTGCTGTTGTTGAGCTTGATAGTGTTTATTTAAATGGTATGCTCTTATTGACTTGTAAGGATTCAAGAGTACAAGTTTGAGATCGATGGTCCTTGGGATGAAGCAAAGCTCTGTTTTAATATAACAGAGTAAAAATTCCTATTTTGGTCTACTCCCTTTTCTCCTCCTCCTCATTTAGCCATCTCCAGCTCGGCAATTTGACAGCATTGGCTATTTTTTGTGATTTCTTTCTGTTGTTTGAATGGTTCTTACTTTTTTAGTTTCTTTGAAAACTAGTGAGAAATTCAGTTGTACATGTAACTTTGTCGCTCATATCATTCGTTCTATTTTTTTTTTTCGGGAGTCATTTCCAATGAGATACTAATTAAAGTTGCATTTACATAAATTTGTGCAGGGATTTATTCTCTCATTTACTCTTGCATTATTTTTTTTAGGTATAGAGAGCCATTTTACCTATACTTCCAGCAAAACTTTGGCTATTTTACCTATACTTTTCGGCAAAGCTAATTAAGGCTATGTTTAGATCATAGACTTGTGCAGGGATTTAACCAGGGAAAAGTAAGAGGATATGGAACCAAAAATAAAAGAACTTTAGTTTCGCTGGGTCCGTACTGTAAAAGTTCTTGAAATTCCAAAGACATCACCACAAAGAAATAAATCATTGAAGCAAATGTAAGTAGGGTTCTTCTCCTACCACTTAATCCCCTTTGCCATTCAAAGGAGTCAAACAAGTTGTTACCAAATTGCTCAGATCACGACGTTATCAAAAGAAATCTTTTGATTTTATTTCAAAACAGAAATATATTTGTTCCGAAATGGGGTAAAATATTAAATGACGATTAACATTTTCGAAACTATGATTAAATTTATTAAAATAAATACAATGGGACTAATCTTAATGCAACTTCCATAAATAAGATTAACCAGTGATTTACTATCTACATTTTTTAATGCAAAAAGGGTAGACAAATGTGTTGAAAAGCCAACCACTTCCTATAATAACCCAAAGAGGACCAAAATATAATGTGGCACTGTTTGGCTGCGGCTACGAATGTCACCGGTTTATTTTTTGTGAGGAGTTGAGTATTGTTATATTCCTGTCCAAATTCATTTGTTTTTTTTTTTTAAATTAAAGGTCTCATTCACTTATAGTTCATTTTTCTAATTTGTTCAACTACTTACGAATTTGAAATACCAATATGAAATAAATATGTTTCTTTGACAACCGTTTTAAAACCGATTTTTTATTTTATCTACTTAAAGGCCCAAATACCCAAAGCACTTAGGCTTTTAACCTTTTTGCTTTTAAATAAAAAAATTATCATAATTTTTATTACACATTTTTTTATTTTAAAAAAACATTTAAAATCATTTCGTCAAAATCTATCAATCAATATTCATATTGAATATAAAAATATGGACAAAATAAATTTAAAAAATCATAAAGGCTTTAAGCAGAAAGAAAATTGCCAAGAATTTTTTTTTCTTTTTGGCTTAAAACCGATTAAAACCAAATCAAGTGCTTACATACTAGGGGCATAAAACAAATGGCTTTGATCATTACGTGAACAAAGTGAGCCACTCATCTAAAATAGACAAAATCTTGCATACAATCAAGAAAGAAAATAAAACAAAGATACTTTTGATACAACCACTTGGCCTTGCTTTTTTTTTTTGGGTAGGCTTTTTAGCTTTTTTTTGTAAAAATAATAATAATAATAGATGTAAAAAGATGTGAAAAAAAAAAACTAACTAATGTAGGCCAAACACATTGGCTTTTTAAAAGGTTTTTAAGCAAATAACTTCAAAAACAAAAAAGCTTGACCAAACATAGTTAAATGATGACAAACACTCTAGCCCAGTTCTTTGTTTGCTAGCAGGATTTGACCAACCTCAATTCTGTTATTTCCCCTGCTTGCTACAAACACCACTTCTTACTCTTCTTTTTTCCGGGTTTGGGGCGAATCCTCAGATTCATGTGGTCTATTCTGCCTTGTTATACTGGCCTTGGCATCGGCCAGGAATGCAGGATCCGGCTCGTGTTTATCTGAAGGTTCCTTCATTGCCATACAAATGTAGAATGCGATAACAACATTGATTGATATAACAGCGAGGAATCCGCTCAATAATGTCATCGAATACGAGGATAAATAGGTTGAACCTGTTCCAGATGAATAAATGCTTAATTCATTGCAGCAGCAGCAGCAAGTAGTTCAACTAAAAATAGTGATGCCTCTGTTATAAATATAAGGTTCTGAAAAAGATTCAATGGAATATGAAAACCAGGCATTTTTTGGACAACAGAAAATAAAAAATTCAAAACCAAGCGATATCTTATCTCTTTGCTTTAGTTATGAATGAATTGACTAAATATATCCAGAATGGGGTCCCATACCATATGTTGTTTGCTGATGACAATGTATCAGTGGATGAAAGTACGAATGAAGTCAACAATAAGTTAGAAATGTGGAGGAAAGTTTTAAAATCAAAAAAGTTTCGAGTAAGGTGGAATAAAACTGAATGGATGGAGTATAATTTTAGCAGTATAGGAGTATTGATGGTGAAAAAATAAAGATTCAAAACCATGAGATACCTAAGAGTGAATATTTTTGTTATTTAGGTTTGATTATTAACATAGATGGAAAGGTTGCAAATGATGCTTCCCATAAAATCAAAGTTGGTTGGCTCAAGTGGAGAAGTGCCTCCGAAATTTTATGTGATCGACGGATACCTACAAGCTACAAGACTAAAAGAAAAAAAATCTATATAAAACAAAATATTGGGCTGCTAGGAAAGACAATGTAAATAAGATGAATGTTACAGAGATGATAACTATTAAGATGAATGTGTGATAAGACTAGAAAAAATAATTAAAAATAAAAAAATCGTGGAATGATAGGGGATGCACCAATGAGGACAAGTTGAGAAAGAATAAATTGAAGTAATTGTGACACATACAACGGAAACCAGTTGATACAGTAGTAAAAAAAAAAGTGACAAAATTGTATAAGAAAAATAATAGGGGTAACGGTATACATAAATTGACATGAGATGTTGTATTAAGAAAATATATGAACAAATTAAAGTTAACTGAAAATATGGCTCTTAACATGGTAAAATGACGTAAAAGGATTCATATAACTGACCCCCATTGATTGGGACAAAGACAGTGTGGTTGGGTTTGGCAATAGAAAATGGAAAAGCAAACGATTTCTTCTTCTTCTGCCTTTTCTTAATGATACGTAGTAGCAAAAAGAAGATGAAATAATAAAAAATTCTTTGGGTGTTCATGAACTTATGAATTTACTCAAATACAAATGACACTTGGAGGGAAAATACTCAGTTCCGGGCTCCCAGCCATACTCAAGGATTGATTTCAGGCATTGTGCGAATGATTTTCGTAGATTCTACATGATAGGTGAATCCGTCTAAACATTAAAAGGAGGGGCCTTCTTTCTCTATCATAGTTCTAGAATCGGGCACACGCAACACATGCAAACTCAAGTTATGTGAATAGAAATGACAAATAAATAAAGGAAAATGCTACAATGAGTCTAATCCTAAGAAGAAAGAGAAAGTGTGTGTTGCGTGTGCCCGATTCTAGTTGTCCTTCCAGCTAAGAGAATTAGCATTGGAGGAGTTGAGTAAATGTAATTTTGTGTTAGGTTAAATTAGGAATAAAAAATGTGAGTCGACTTTACCTTTTGGTTCACACCAAGCAAGGTGTTGGCTTTTAATAATAGCAATAGATAATACCCATTCTTAACCCCTTGCCTATCTCACCTAATTGCCAGTCAATATCTGCTCCTATTCAAAATCAAGAAATAGATAGAAATATGATAAAGGTGGCGAGAAAAACAGATTATACAATGGTCAAAAGAAAAATGGAATATATAATGGTCTGGAACTTGGGCGAGACTCTCGAATATTTAAAGTCAAATCTTTATTATTTGGCTTCAAGAAGGTTAGTGCTGGGACAAAATAACCAACCACCACATGCACAAAGAACAAGAACAAGAACAATCACGTAATCTCACAACACAAGAGCACTTGAAGAGCACTTACTAGTGCCACATACTATAAATCCTAGAACTTCAATTGCTCACTTTTGTTATGTTGGCACTTGAGCAAAATCGCTCGTCGGCGCTCCGCTTGTGTTTGCCTACTACTGCTCTGTTCTCAGGCACTTTTCAGACTCCACACATCCCAACAAACTCTGACTTGAAGACTGATCCAACACGCAACCCAAATTATAACCAAAAGACCTCAACAAGCTCTCGGTTCAAGACTGAATCTCTGATCCACTGCAAAGTCACCAATACTCCAAACCAAACATTAGCGTGGGCTTTGGAGACAAATAAAACCTGAACAGGTCTTCAGTTTTCTATGGTAACCACCTTCGTAAACATATCTGGAAGGTTATATTTCGTGTGGATTTTGAACTCTCCATCCTCCAAGAGTAAGCAAATAAAATGGTACTTGATGTCTATGTGCTTAGTTTATGTTTACGATGGAAGGTTATCTTTCATGTGGATTTTGAACTCTCCATCCTGCAAGAGTAAGCAAATAAAATGGTACTTGATGTCTATGTGCTAAGTTTTAAAATGAAAAGCTGAATTCTTTGGAAGATGGATAACATTCTTATCACTAAACATCTAACAATTGTCTCGCTCTTTTCCCAACCCTTACATAAAACTCTTCAACCATACCACTTCCGTGCATGCTTATGTGGCGGCAACTTCTATAGTGGAGGTGATCAGAATTCTCTACACTCGAGAGACCCAACTAACTGTTGCACAACTCCTAGGTTCTCATGACCAAGTTGCCCCCGGTATGATGAAAGATCTCCAGGATGTTATCAAGAATAGGCTGTCCTCTAGTAGTATTGACAAGATGAAGGCTGAGGTGACGGAGGATGAGATCAAAGAGGTTCTGTGGTCCTTAAAGGCAAACAAAGCCCCCGGGCCCGATGGCTTTTCTGTATGCTTTTTTAAGGATTCGTGGGACATTGTGGGGAAGGATGTGGTGAAAGCTATTAAGGCTTTCTTTGATTCAGGATTTATGCTCAAGGAGGTCAATACTACACTTATTGCTTTAATTCCAAAAATTCCCAATCCTAATTCTATTAAAGACTATAGGCCCATATCGTGCTACAATACCATCTATAATTGTATTTCCAAGATTATTGCAAACAGAATCAAATCTTCTCTTCATGAGATCATCTCCCCTTCCCAATCAGCCTTTGTTCATGGTAGAAGAATTGCAGACAATATTTTCCTTTCTCATGAGCTCTTAAAGGACTACCATAAATCTAATAAAGGGGCTCGTTGCGCATTCAAAGTTGATATAATGAAAGCGTATGACAATGTCCGGTGGGAGTTCATAATAAATGTTCTGCAAGTTATGGGCTTCCCTACCAATATGGTGAACTGGATCAAAGCTTGTATTACTTCCCCATCTTACTCTATTAGTATTAATGGTGGTTTATATGGCTTCTTCAAAGGGAAAAAAAGCTTGCGTCAAGGGGATCCTATGTCCCCGTACCTCTTTGTTATGGCAATGGAGGTGTTATCAGGCCTCTTTACAAAATATACGGAGGAGAAAGGTTTTAAGTATCATTGGAGATGCAAGAAGGAGAAAATTGTACATCTTTGTTTCACAGATGACCTCATGGTTTTTTCACATGCTAACTTGAAATTTGTAAGTGTCATTCTCGAGGCTTTAGGAAAATTCTAAACATTGTCTGACCTGGCGCCCAACCCATCTAAAAGCGATGCCTATTTCTCGGGTGTTGATCAAAATAGGAAATTAGAGATTTTGGGTATTTTGGGCTTTCGAGAAGGGTCTCTTCCGGTGAGATATCTGGGTGTCCCTCTTATTACTACCAAGCTCTCCTTTAAGGAGTGCAAGCCCCCCTTTAAGGAGTGCAAGGCCCTTATTGATAAAATTGCTGCTCGCATCCAAGCATGGACAAGCAAAACCCTCTCTTATGCAGGAAGACTTCAACTTATCAATTCCATTCTCTTTTCGATGCAGGTGTATTGGGCATCTTTGTTTATTCTGCCTAAGAAAGTTTTTAAAGAGGTAGAAAAGATTTTGAGATCCTTTTTTTGGAGTGGGCTGGATATGAAATCTTCGGGGGCTAAGGTCTCA
Source organism: Sarracenia psittacina (assembly GCA_035668195.1). NCBI lineage: Eukaryota > Viridiplantae > Streptophyta > Magnoliopsida > Ericales > Sarraceniaceae > Sarracenia > Sarracenia psittacina. The sequence goes on from JAUZSS010272879.1 coordinate 8,937, forward strand.
TGGGAGGAAGTGTGCTTGCCAAAAAAGAAAGGAGGCCTAGGGATCAAAGCCCTTGCTCTATGGAATAAAGTGGCTGTGGCCAAGCATTTATGGTTCCTTTTAACAGGTGGTAGTATCTCTCTCTGGTGTATGTGGGTTAAGGCAAATCTCCTTAGAGGCAAATCCTTTTGGGCCGCTAAGATCCCCCAAACAGCTTCCTAGTGTTGGAGGAAAATCTTACAGCTTCGTCATATGGTAAAAAAAAGTTTGTGTTATGAGATTGGCAATGGTAAAGATACTTTTCTTTGGTGGGATCCTTGGCATCCATGGGGTTCCATCGCGGAGAGAAAAGGCCCTAGGATCGTATATGACTCTGGCTTGAGTGCACATGCTAAAATCCAGTCCGTGATTGATGGGAGTAACTGGAAGTGGCCTTTTCCTAGGACTGTTGACTTAATGGAGATGGTTCAAGCAATTAATTTCAAACCGGATGGCTCTAAAGGTGATAAAATTAGCTGGCTCATGAAGGGAGGGACTTTCTCCATTGGCTCCTTATGGGAAAAATTGCGTGTCCACAAAGAATCTGCTCAATGGACTAAACTGGTCTGGTTCCAAAAGCATGTCCCTAGAATCAGTTTTATTCTATGGGTGGCCTTAAGGAAGAGACTCAGCACGGGTAACAGATTAAGGTTGTTTGGCCTAAATGTGGACTATGGGTGTTGCTTTTGCTCGGAGGAGATCGAATCTCATGACCACCTTTTCTTCTTGTGTCCATTTGCCCGTCAAGTGTGGCAAATTATCCTTTATAAATGCCAAATCTGTCATTGGGAATCGTCTTGGGATAGTTGGTGGCACTGGCTCCTCGGGTACTTGAAGGGGAAGTCTTTATGTTCTATGGTCATTAAATTGGCCTTTTCTTCATCGGTATATTTCATTTGGAAGGCTAGGAATATGAAGAAATTTCAAGGCATGCACAATGAAACTTCAAGAATTATCCACGATGTGGAAGATATTGTGAGAGGACGGCTGGCTCATCTTCGAAAAATCCCCAAAACAAGTGTTAACCTTATTTGCAGAACAGTTGGAAGATTGGTAATATGATTTTTGACCATTAGTGTTTCTTATATAAATATCCTATGGTTTTGATTGTGATAGAGGGTAGTCAAGTCTGGTTTGCTGCAGGAATGGTTGCTGAATGTGGTGTCGAGTTTGCTATTGCTTTGAATTGCTTCTATTTGGCTGCTGAAAATCACTTCTGTTGGAAGAAACTGGTGCTTAGAAATTGTCTTATTTTGAAACTTTGGCCTTCTGACTCTAGGTCATGGAGATGCATAGATATGCAGGGGCTCTCGTCGGTGGTTAGCAGGGGCTCCCGTACCCTCCTGTGCTTGGCTGGCCTTTAGTTTCCTTTTTTGTAGCAAATTTATAGTTTTATTGCCTAGCTTTGTCGGGATGTGCATTGCAATTTCTAGTTTTGTGTTTAGTGCCTTCCCCTTACGGCCTATGTAAGGGACGTGTGTGTGCGTCTCATGTGTTGCGGTTTTTGGTTTCTTCTCGTGTTGCTTGGCTTGTTATCTTCTTACAGGTCTGGACTTGAAAACTCTGTTGATGTCGGGCACCTTCCCTCTATGCTGCAAGGCTCTATGCTGTCAGATTGCATAGTCTACTGTTGGGTCTGTTGCCTTTGCCGAATCTTGCTTCCCAGCTGCTATTTTGGTTATGGGTCGGCTTGCTTGGTGTGTTTCATCTGTTTTGCATTTGGCTTTGCTGCGGTTTTTGGCTGATTTCTCGCTGATTTGCTGCTGTTTTGCCATCCCCTTTCTGTCGTCTCTTGGTCTGATATTTCTGCTAATATGAGTTTAAGAAGTTTTATGAGTCATTTCTCAGCTGCTATTTTGGTTTGAAGTCAGCTAGCTTGGTGTAGCGTTTGGCTTTGCTGTGGATGTTGGTTTCTCTCGCTGATTTTGCTGCTGTTTGCCATCCCCTTGCTGCTGTCTCTTGGTCTGGTTTTAAGTAGCTGGCGTTTTGTTGCTGTCTATGTTGCTGTCTATGCCGATTGCTTATGACTTCGGTTTTTTGATGTAGCTTTGTTTTCTCCTTTTATTTTGTGTCGATCTTAGGTGTTTTATTGGAGTGGGTGTCTTTGGGTTGTAAGACCTGGGGAATACCCCTTGTAAATTTGTAATCTTTCTTTCTTTTATACCACAGTTAATTATTCAAAAAAAACTAACTGTTGCACTACCCAAAGTGAACATGTAGCTTGTAGTGCTCTTTAGGTTGTCAATATCCCATGCTAGTTCGTGATCCACATATCCTTACAAACGAACATCCAAGCCATCAGAATACTGCCTTATCTTTAGTATCGTTAAGATACCTCATAATCCACTTCACAACTTTTCAGTGTTTCTTGACTAGATTGACCATGAATTTGCCCATAACTACCACTAGATATCCTTGCAAATGAATGTCTAAGTCATCATAACACAGCCTTATCTGTAGTATTCCTAAGGTACCTCAGAATCCACTTTACTACTTTCCAGTGTTTCTTGACTGGATTGTCGATCAATTTGCCCATAACTACCACTACATGACCAATGTTCGGCTTTGTACATGTCATCGCATACATCATGCTACCTCTTGTTGATGCGTAAGACACCTTAGCCATGGATTTTCTTCCCCTTTTCACCGACTCCATGATCAACTTGCTAAAGGCGTGCTAATGTGCTTAGCCCCTCTCATGTTGAATATGATTGTTTCTCTTAGGCTGAAGGTCAATATAAAGGGTTCGTAGAACCCAAATCCTTCATAACGAACTCTTTGGACAAGAGTGCCCTGAGATTAGAAATCTCGTCCATACTTGACTCTGCAGCAAGCACTCACAAACATACAACAAAAGGATGAGATAGGAAGGAGCAAGCTTCTTGAAATGGCAGCAATGATCTGCATGCAACCTACTAAAACCATTATTTGTCATAAAGATAACATAATTTGGAGCTGTTTTAGCCCATACAGACTTTTCTTGAGCTTACTCACTAAATTCTCCTTCCCTTTCATAACATATCCATGTGGCTAGTACATACATATATCCTCCTCAAAATCACCATGTAGGAAAGCAATTTTAACATTTAACAGCTTTCAAGTGCAGATTCTTGAGAGCCATAATACTTGAAATAGATCGGGTGGTGAAAATCTACATCACACAAGAGAAAATCTCAGTCGAATCAAATACCTAAGTTCTATTGAAAACCCTTGACTACCTTGCCTTGTACTGCTTGCTTTCATCATATTCTTCCTTCAGTTTATACGCACATTTATTGTGTGCAAAGTGGACTTTCCCTCAGGCAATTGAATTAAGTCGTAAATCTAGTTGGATTAGAGAGAATCCATCACGTTTTCCACTCCTCCCGAGCCCTAACCTATAATATATTTTCAAAACATTAAAAAGAATTCTTCGCACAAGAACATGACCTTTTTTCCAGAACATGCAATTCTTTATTGGATTTTGAATTTATTTTTAAAAATATTCGTTCAAGATCCAATCTAATGAAATTTAGAATCTATAGATCTTAGTTGTTTTATGTTGATTCGTATATTTAATACTGTATTCCTTATTACTTTTATTAATTTTTAAAAACCCCAAAATATTGGGTTTTTTATGCATTGACCTATCCATAGCAATTTCACAGGTTCAAACAAGTCAAATAGCGTACTTCAATATTTACAATACCATATGGCTATTAATAATTACATAATATAAGTTAATACTCGTGCATTATGAATTTTTAACGCATACATTTGTTAATTACTAAATAACAATATGTAAAACTATTTTCTATCGAGTTAAGAAATTAGGATATATCTTTACAAACAATTGACCAAAAACATTTTAAAATTTAGGGTATATTACACTAATTTCCTTGAGGTTTTGGTCAAATACAATCTACCCCATACGTTTGGACAAATTACATTATTATCCATTACCATTTGAAATTAACTACAAACTCATCAACACCATCAATGCACCGTTATTCTATTCTTATTTTTATTTTTTTAAAACTATAGATAAAAGTAAGTTTGATAATTATTTTGATTTAGAAATATCAAAAATCAAGTATTTTCTAGATCTCCAAAAATAAAAAAATATTATGTTTTAACTTATTTTTAAATATTTTTTATTCTCTTCTTTTTCTCCACCACACATGATCATTCATATTTTATGTTACCACTAGCAATTTATCCATGCATACGAAACAAATAACTCATAATATTTAATTAATTTAATATCATTTATACTAATAATCAAAAAATTAAATCTACTAAACAAATAATTTAAATAATTAACAGTGAAATTCGAAAGAGACCACAATTACTTCTGGATTTGAAAAAAGTTTGGCGCTTTTATAAGGTTTAGTTTTTTCGGGAAAAAAAAGGTTAAAAAAAGTTTTATTTAGAATAATTTATTTAAGCACTATTTGGGATAACTTTATTTAAGGTTTTTTTAAGAATTTTTGTCTTTAGGATATTGCTTCTTTTTTTGAAATATTAGCGTTTTGCAGAAAGATTTTTTTTAGAAAAAAGATGTCTTTATTTTTTAAATTAAAATTAAAGTGTTTGACCTCGTGCTTAGCATCTCTAAAAAGTTGGCTTTTATTAGCAAAGAAGTTAGTTTTTAAGCATTAGCATTTGGCATATCTAAAAAGCTTACTAAATTATATATATATTGTAATATCCTGACCATCCTAATTAATTTAATTTAATTAATTAGGTAGGTCATAAGGATATGTAGATTGTGGAAAGAAGATTGAGGAGGTGTTTTAGATTTTGAGTTGTAAAACTTGGGGTTTCTATGTGATTAAAAGAAAAGAGAGGGTTAGGGGCTTGATTAACCAAAATTATAAGGAGTTAAGTTGCTAACCCTAGAGGATTAGGGAAGAAAACGTGGGGGTTGAGGGAGAGTGGGTGGCGGCTGAGAATTCTCTTCTCTCCATAATCGATTTCTCTTCTCCTCTCTCTCAATCTTCTTCACAAAACTTGAAGCAAAGAGAAGGAAATCGAAGAGGGTGTCAAGGGGATTTCAGAAAAGACTAAGGAAGGAGGAGGAAAACCACGAACCTACCATTTTTTTTGGAGTTTTGCTGCTGTCCAGCCATCATTTTGGCCTTGAAAGGTAAGAGTTTTGGTGGTTTTCATGAGAATTCGAAGGAACTCATAAGAATGCTTAGGTATTCTTGCATTTTGGTGGTTTTTAACCCAAAATTTTGTTATTCCAGATCAGTGGCAGCGAGTCTGGACGTCCCAAAGTCTGATTTTTTCGGCATCCTTTGGTGTATAAAGGTAGGTTATATGATTATTGAAGCATAGAAGTGTATAATGCTTGAAGTTTGAAGAAGATCATGATTTTTGTTAATAAATCATGTAATTTCCCATGTTTAATTGAAGGGTTTGATAGGAAGGAGTTTATATGAAGTTTATAAATGCTATCCTTATGTATTGAATGAAAATCGAACAAAAGTTTGAAGTTTTGAAGCAAAATCGTAGGAATTCGAAGTCTCTGGATTTCTGTTCTGCAGAGACACAGTCGGCTGTGTCTCCAACACAGTCGGCTGTGTCAAACATTGAAATCCAGGTTTTTGCAGAGACACAGTCGGCTGTGTCTCTTACACAGTCGGCTGTGTCAGTCTGTAACTCTTGTCCTGTTTTGATTTTTGAGGAAAAGTAGGGATTTTTGAGAAGTGTACCTTAATGAGGTTACTGAAGTATATATTTGTAGTATAGAATAACTTAATATTCTGTAGTTTGGGGTTATGAAAGATGTAAGAAGTAAGAAGAAAAGTTTAATAAATATTAAACTAGAAAGATGAAGTCTTTCTTAGGAAGGACAAGAGTCCTTTGTTGGAAGTATTTCTTAAGAAGTTATTGTTGCAAGCTAGAGGCTTAGAATAAAGTTATATTCTATGGAGTATGGTATGAAAAGATGCTTTGAAATTCAGATGAGGTATGTCTTGGTTAAAGGAGAAGTGCTAAAAGTTATAAAAGGGGGGGATAGCCTAGACTTTTCCATGAAGTTAGTTGTGAAGTTAAATATCCACCCATGTGTGGATACTTGAAGTGAAGATAAATCTTGTGGGTCTAATGAAGTTGAAGTGTTGAAATTAACCTTCAACGAAGGTTAGATTGAAGTACGTGAAGTTGAGGTTGGGTAACCATCCCGGAGGATAGAGGGTATATTTACAAATTTAGATGGATAACTAGAAGTTTAATAACCAATCATATAGAAAGGGGCTGAGTGAGGTCGAGGGTAGAAGTTTGAAGATTCAGAGAAGTGAGGTAAACTAAAGTCCTTGAAGGATTGTTAAAATTGAAAGAGAAATGTTGAAGTTGATTCCTGTGTCCTAGGAATTTAAATATCATCCTTTACTCGATTCGGGGGTGATTAAGAAGTGAAAAGTCTTAAGACTCTCAAAGTATTTCCTGAATGAAAGTTGAATCTATATTTATTATAATGTATTCCGAATACATTACGAAGTATGGAAGTCAAATGAAGTACGTAGTCGTAAAGTGAAGTATAGGTTTGTTTTGGTATAGCTTAGGCTTTCCAATGCTGAAGATAAATGTTAATCATCATAATATGTGAATTCTAGCATGTGAAGTAACTTGTTATGAAGTGTTGAAAGTTATTAGAAAGTTGAATATCACTATATGTGAATATTTGAATGTGAAGTAACTTATTCATTATATATTATGAATTGACAGAAAGTTAAATACCACTACTTGTGTATTTTTGAATGTGAAGAAACATGTGTGTGAAGTATTATGAAGT
>JAUZSS010273974.1:0-10421 GCA_035668195.1 Sarracenia psittacina
TTCATAACTCCAAACAATAAAGATATCAGTAATAGAAAGATCGTTAGCAGGGATAAATGAGGACTATCCACAAGATGCCTGCTAATCTATAACAAGATACAATCTTGTGAGGCATGCTAATCAATCATAACGTCTATACCACACGGATAACGGGACAAGTTCCCAAGCCTTCTATCAAAAGGGGTTTCTGGACGAATAAGCGTACACAGCTCCTCAAACCATAACTAAAACGTATGATTATGTACACACAACCGCACCTCAATCACATCCCGTATCATAATCGGGTCTATAATCCAACCGAATCTCACATCTACCACATCAACTCGTGTAAAGAGTACATGCATGTATATATAAATATAAACCCATCGCATGCGGTATCAAGGTCATACACATCAATGAACAATACACACATAATCCAAACCAAGCACCATGTATCGTAAGGTAGACAAGCTATGTCCCATACCATAGCTCATAAACCTTACGTGTACATACGCACACCACACCCGTATCGTAAAGTAGACAAGTTATGCCCCATACCATAACTCGTAAACTTTACGCTACATACGCATACCCACCACAGACGGACCTCGGAGTAACGGACGAGTCTAACCTTAGTTGTACTAGTCCCACGGCTCACTTCAGCGTGGATCGAAAGGCCCAGGCCATATCCTACTGTACAACCCCCACGGCACACTTTAACGAGGACCAACCTCACAGCTCACTTCAACGCTAGTTGGAAGGTTTAGACTCTACTCCCTACTCCCCCACAGGTCCCAAAGACAAAGCACATGTATACACAATACCCATAAACAAGGTATACACATAGTGAACCTAACATCAAAAAAATCCAGGCCATGAATGCCATAATCTCGATAGGGTCCTCACAACCCAAACAGGTGAATATAATCACCATACACTATAATCATAAACATCCACAAACATGATGTGCTAGGATACCGATACCGGTCATCCAACAATGGACCTCAAATACCAATACCTTTGTTATAAAAAGGGGAGCCAAATAATCCTCAAGTATGATACTAAACTCAGGGCACGATACGTGCGTCACTAGGGTAACTGAACTACCCACCATTACTCACATCACTACAAACGTCAATAAGGCAACAGGCCTACAAGTACGAGCCTCAAGCTCCAAGCCTCGAATCACACCAACTCGTCAAATCACGAACTAATCTCAAGTTATTGGTTAAAGATTCTAACCACCAGTTGTCATCCACAAATCTTAAACTCTAAACCACAAGCTGTAGGCCATGAGCCACAATTACCAATCATTGATAACCAACTTCAATCTACAGATCTCCAACCACCATGACTAACATTGAGCTACAAACGAAAGGCTATAAGCCACCGATCACAATTTATAAGCTTTAGATCATGTTCTACATGCTACGAGTCCCAAACTTCTTAAATCTCAAAATACGCATCAAGGTTATAAACCATAAGCATAAGACCTCAAGTCTCACATGCTACAAACCCCATCTCATAAACCGAAAGTGACAAGCCAAATACCTTAAGCCTCAATGTGCAATCAACTAAATAAGCCTCAACACTTAACCAAAGGTCACATTACTACATAAGTGAATCTCGCCCAAGTCATGGAAATAATATCCGAGTGTGGTCTCAACCTCCAACAAAACCTCAACAAACCTAATAAATGATCCTTAGCACACATAGGTCTCCAACGAGATCAAATACACACAACATCACTTAAACAAAGGTTCTCGTCTTAAGGACATAGATGGATTTCACCCAAACACAAGCGAGCAACACAACTATGATTATAATAATCTACAAGGCATCGGCAAACCTCAAAAGAATCATTTGAATTATCAAGCAAATCTCAAACATAATTCAAGATGCCTAAGCCACCAATTGATCATGAATCTTGACAATTTTGTTACGATCAAGCTCGAGAATGGAAATTACTTGATTTTGAAGAATCAAGTACATAATATATTTCGCGCCGCTGGTTTTCTGCAATTTGTCAATGGCGTAAATCCAAAACCCTTGCCGATTGTAAAGGATTCAGCCAACAATGAGGTAATCAATCCAGAACTTACAAAATGGGAAATGATTGACTCACATCTTCTTAGTTGTATCACTGCTACCTTGTCACCAACGATTTACTCATCTGTAATGCATTTGAGCACATGTCGCGAAATTTGGATAGTTCTCGAGAAATGCTTTAAGGAATTATCTAGGTCTCATATACATCAGCTAAAAATTAAACTCAATACAATTACTAAGAAAAATGTTTCAATGGAAGAATACCTGAATCAAATTAAAGAAGTTTTGAATCAATTGAGTCTTGCAAATGCCAAGGTCGAAGAAGAGGATTTGATTTACATTACGCGGAATGGTCTTCCTGGCGAGTATGAGTCATTTAAGACGATGATTAGAGCTAGACCTGGATCTATAACTATAGAAGAATTATCATCACTCCTATGTTCTGAATCAATTTATGTCGAAAATAAAATGAAACGCACTTAAGGCTCAGATTTGACAGTAGCCTTTCCAACTGCAAAAGGAGATTTTTCAGGACAAGATTCGCAGGCTCAGTTTAATAGATCTAATTCCATTCGAGGAAGAAGCTTCTATAGAGGACTGAGGGGACGAAATGTCTTTAGAGTAAGAGGAAGATATGCTGATGGTAGAGGATCATATAACAATCAACAGCATCAAAGAGGATCACAGGTGTCTTATAGAACAATCTATCAACTGTGTGGAAAGCTAAATTGTGAAAGAAGAAGATGATTCTTCTTTGTTCATATACAAATCTGGTTCTACCTTAGCTCTGATACCATAAAGAAGAATTGTGAAAGAAGAAGATGAGATTCATTGTGATTGATTTCACATTAATCGAGACTATACAGAGAAAGTCTATTTATATAAAATATTGTTGTCCTTAATAGAAAAGGATTACTTACTGCCCTAACTAATTCTTGGCGCCAAGTCCACCAGACGGGATCCTCTATTTTCCAGAATTGCCTACAGCTGGCTTAACGGTGACAGCTGGTAATGATTCTAAGTTCACTACCTACTTTATGTAAATCGACTGAAATGATCAAAAAACACAATATAGTATTTAAAAAGAGAATTTGAATGTGAAAAGGGGCCCCAGACATCTGAGTGCACTAATTCTAAAGGGTGAGATGCAGTTGTCTAAGACTTAGGAAGAGGAAATTTGTGTGTTTTTTAAACACCACAGTTGGGGCAAATAGAGAATTGCTCCTTATTGAACGTTTAAGCATCGAAGTGAGAACGTTCTGCTTCTTTATCGAAGGATGACCAAGCCTTTTATGCCACTTTGTAAATAAGGAACTAGAGTCAGCTGCTGATGGATTTGAAATCATCATAGCTTGTGGATATTTGAGCACCTCGACAGCTGACTGAACTGGAGATGTAGAAAAATATTGATGGGAAGACCAAGGACGTAAAATAGGCAGTTGATAGAAGCCATTTGAGTAACTACCTTTAAAGATGATGGCCTTGGTTTTCTGATCTTGGATGATAAAGGAATCAACATCAATGGAGATAACACAATTATTTTGTGATTCTAAGTTTTGTACTGACAAAAGATTAGATGAAATATTAGGAACATGAATGCTAGTATTTCGGTTATTCTAGGGTTAAGCACACAATCATTGTGTCTGTACCTTTTATTTTGGCTTTTGGGGTTTTTCGGTGTTTGTGTCTAGGTCCTCTATTCAGATCATATTCAACAAGCTCACTCTGATCCTTACTAGGTATATAGCACTCACATACACACACTCATATGCATTCATATCATATCATATTTAGTGTAGTTTGTGTATATTGTTGCCTTAGAGAATTCATGACTTACCATGATTTCTAGGCATTAGTGCTCGAAGGGGCATGAGCACCTTCCAGTGCTTTTGAGCGACAACCAATAATTTGTACCTTTCTCGATAAATCGAGAGCTGAGATATTGAGGCACCCGAAGAGAGCCTGTAGAGATCTTGAGCACCCATGTTTAATGTCTCATTTCCTCTTTGTCGAGAGTTGGGTTTTCTAGGCGCCAGTAGCACGCCTGTAGAGCGATCAAGTCTAGCGTTGAAACACTTACGATTCTCATTGGCACGGGCATAAAAAGTCTGACATCTTTAACTGTGCTCAAAGAGCATTCGAACGTTTTATAGCGCCTGTGGCGCACTCGAAGAGCAATCGAGCGCCAATGTATTTTTCTATATAAACACTTCATACCGCTATTATGTCTTTTAAGAATCCTCTCCCAATCTCTTAGTTATTCCTGGAGAAGCTGTCGCTTCTCTCTTGGCTTCCTCAAGCCCCTGGTGTTGGGTCCCACATCAATGCCTTAAGATGCATCATAATCCAAGGTAATACTACTCCCTCTCATGGTGATATGTATTCTCATCCATGTTTCTTATAGATTTCCTTAGGATTTGTGTTATGTATCTTATCTAGCTATTACATACATTTTCTTTCATTGGTTCTTACATTCATAGCATATAGCATGAGGAATCCTTTGTAACGACCGTAGGTCTTGAGACTTGTGTTAGTTTCACCATCCTAGCTTCGGTTGTGTTGCCTTGTAGTAACTTGAGACCGTGTGACTTGTGACAGTCTCACACTCTTGCCTCTCGGCTAAGTAGTTCAGGAGAAACCTCCGATGTTACCACCCTCCTATATGCCATAGTTCTTACCTTTCTTAGGATTGGTAACTAGACTACATTTGGAGTTATAACCATAGATGTCCTTGTTCTCACGGTCATTAGAAGTCCATCTTGGTTATTATATTTCTTATCATCATTCCCACCACATCTACTTGGGCCGTGCTTGAATGCACACCTGGCCGAGGTATCTCGGAGCCCTCTTTAATAGGGAGATTGGGACTAGTTCCCATAGATCACATGCTACACACGAGCTCCGTTCAGATTGAGTATGGTGATGCTCATAGAACATTGGAGGGGAAGTTGAGCGACTATGGGATCAAGAAGGGGCTCAGAGCTGAGCTTTCAGGTTAGAAGATAGGTTCACCGTCTGTGTTACGGGTTTAATTCCTAGTCTATCTGTGTGTAAACCTTTTGATTTATAGTGCACAGTTTTCACTATGTGTCGGTATCGTGGTTTTCATCCCAGTGAGCTTCTCTATGGTCTCCACGTATATTGTGTGTTCCTTATGGTTATTGGATGTTTATAGCTTTCTATAGATTTATGCCGATGTTATAATTATGAACCTAAACTTGCTATCATGTTAGGTTAGATAATTAATAATTAAAATAAAAAATTTTAATTTGTCGGCTCCTAACCTATTACCCCATCGAGATTAGTTATATCGGTTCGCAACAGTACTTTCAATGAAGAATATCATTAAGATTGAGAGAACCTTGCGGTGTGTGAAGTAAGCCATTTCTAGTATGATGAATATTTAAAGAAGAACCATTTATCACCATGACTTGATCACGACCATGATACGGTTAGAAGCTTAAGTTGTTGAGATCATTGGTGATGTACTCTATTGCAGCCGAATCAATATACCAATTGGATGGTTGATGTGTAGTCAAAGACGAAGATGCCACAAAAGCCCTGGGAGACTGACTTGGTTGATAGTTAGGATCTCGAGGAAATTGACACTCATTGGAAAGGTGATTAGTTCGTCCATATATTTGACACTGATAACCAAATCCGGAGCCTCTATTTGACCTTGGTTGAAAATTATTGAAATATCTTCCTTTTCATCCCCTAAAATCTCCAGATCTACCTCGACTTTGTCTATAATATGGTCTTCCTCCACCTTGATTAGATGACACTCGATAGAAATTAGAATTTTGAGATTTAGAACTCCATCGTTCAACAACAAATGCGCCAAGTATATCAAAAGTTTTCTTTTTGGCTTCAATGTAGATCGACTCAGCACATAAGAGAGAAGAAGAATTTTTCATAGAAATAGAATCAGATTTACATCTAATACTAGTTTTGAAGGCATCATATTCATCAGGAGAACAAGATTCATATCACCAACAGGTGATCCAGCTAAAGTCAATTGATCGAATATGACTTTAATTTGTTCAAGATATTTCTCAATGGATTTCGACTTCTTTGTAATAGTTTGTAATTTGTTCTTTAGTTGCAAAATGTGCGAGATTGATAATGAAGTAAATTGTTCTCAATTTGTGACAATACCTCATTGGCGTGATGCAAGTGAAGCACTAAGAAGAAAACACGGGCCAACAGTATTGCGGTGATGCAACTAAGTAGATGTGAATATGTAATCCTTCATTGAGTATACTCTGGAATATCAACTTTTGTACCTTCACGATTTGTGATTTTCAGTGTTGGATATTTAATTGAACCATCAACATAACCAAGGAATCCTATTGCTCAAAGAAAATTCTACACTTGATGTTTCCAGACTATAAAATTTGATGAATCAAGCTTTGCAGTTACCAGTGAGTTCATATTCGAATGATAGATTTGGTCAGAAATAATTTTTTGTAGAACTCGATGGATTTGCCATGGAAAATGAAGACGAGTTGTCTTTCATGATTATATCTCATTAGAGAAAATGGCACTAATATTATAAAGAAGAATTGGAAGAGAAACTAGGAAAACTCAAATTAACTAATTTCTATCTTAACCGACTTTGTACATAAGAGAGATTTTTTTATACACAATGCTGTAATCCTTAATTGAACATGATTAGTAACAATTCTAACTAATTATTGGCCCTAAAGCTTGATTGAGGTGAATTTGTTATAGACAGTTGGCTTAACGCCAACATGTGAGTTTGTTACAACTCCTACAAGTGTTAGGAGCTCACATGCCTTATTACAGCCAACGCCTTGTATTCCGATTCAGTTGATGAACATGCTATAGTTCTTTATCTTCGTAAGGACCAAGAGTTAAAGTAGGTTCCCTAATATATGGAATATCCACTAGTAGACTTGCGGTCATCGACGCATCCAACGTAATCAGCATCGGTAAATGCTTGTAATTGAAAAAACTTTGATTGGTGAATAAGGAGACCAAATTGACATGTGGCTATAAGATAACGAAGGATCCACTTGACAGATAGTCAGTGATCTTGCATGGGAGAATGCATGTATTGGCAGACTTTGTTAACAGTAAAGGCAATATCTGGTCTTATAATAGTAAGATACTAAAGAGATCTAATGATTTATCGATATACGCTCGGATCATAGAATGAAGGACTAGTGATTCCTTACAGTTTTGAAGTTATAGAGATGGGAATGGAAATTGGATTGAAGTTAGACATTTCATATTTGGAGAGAATATCTGAGATGTATTTCTGCTGAGAGATAAAAAGACCGTTCATTCGTGAAGAAAATTTGACTCCCAAGAAGTAATGTAAGAAACTAAGATCTTTGATGGAAAATTCATCAGTGAGGCATGAGATAATGCATTAGATGTGAGAGAATGAATTGCTGAAGATGAGAATTTCATCCACATAAATTAGAATGAATGTACTGATCCTAGTATGACGATGAATGAAAAAGGAAGGTTCCGATTTAGAAGTTTCCACACATGATCATGATGACTTGAATCGATAAAACTAAAGGTTGATGCATGAAAACTTCTTCTTGGAGGAAACGATGCAAGAAAGTATTATAGATGTCTAGTTGACAAACAGTGCACCAGTTAAAGGCAACAATGGAGAGAACAGTTCGAATAGTAGTCGGTTTAACTACAAAGCTGAATGTCTCAAAGAAATTGAGGCCATCTTATCGATGAAATCCCTTTGCAACTAGACACATCTTGAAATGCTCGATGGATCCATCTGCACATTGTTTGATGTGATAAATCCATTTACAACTAATAATGTTCAAATTAGGAGTTAGAGGATGAAGGGTCCAAGCGGCATTGTGAATTCACGTATTAATCTCGTCAGACATAGCTTGTCACCAGAGTGGGTTTTTGTTTTCCATCGTAAAACATATTGGTTCATCATCGAACTGTGAAGGTGGAGATGAACTTTGAGTGAGCAGGGAATTAGGAGGTTTTGGCATATAATGATGGACCATGGAATGAGTCTGATTAGGAAGAATGTTTGGTGTAGTTTGAGATGGATAGAGGTTTAAGTCAACAATAAGATCGATGTCGTTAGGACTATGGATCATAGGCGATGGGTTAGAATGAGATGGATAGGAGATGGAATTCGGTATTGATAAATGAGTGTTGGGAAGAGTCAAAGAATTTGGTTCAAAGTTAGGAGCTATGGAGTTGTCAACCGCGTTGGGTTGTGTGAAAGAGGTACCAAGTGGGGGTGGATTTAATATCGGGTTTGTTAAAAAAGAAGTAGAGGATCCAGGTAGGTTTACAACCGGTTTTGGTGAAGGGTTATTAAAGGAACCAGGTTGGGGAAGTTGG
Organism: Sarracenia psittacina; assembly: GCA_035668195.1. Lineage (NCBI taxonomy): Eukaryota > Viridiplantae > Streptophyta > Magnoliopsida > Ericales > Sarraceniaceae > Sarracenia > Sarracenia psittacina. Next base: position 8,392 of record JAUZSS010273974.1, read on the forward strand.
GGTTTAGGATTCGAATTAATTGTGGAAGGATTAAAATTAGAAGGTAAAGAAGGAGTTATGAAACAAGTGTGAGGCGATGAATAGGGATGCCGAGATATGGTAATCGAAGGAGATAGAAGATGATGTGGTTGAATGGGTGAAGATAGAGTATCCAAAAGAGGCAAAGGAGACGATGATGCTCATCGAGTTTGAGGTGGCTAATAGAGTTAAGTGTTTGAATGATTCAGTGGTATGGTGGTTGCCGAAATCAAAAGAGAAGAGTAGATGAAGTGATTTAAAAGTGAAATTGAAATTGAAATTGAAGGAGAAGATGAGATGTTAAGATCTGAAAGTAATGAGGGATGAGGCTCAGTGGTTGGGACCGAAACAGGGTGAGAGGTGATTTTGTTCAATTGAGTCGAGAGGGATGGATAACCATGTGCGGGTGCCGAAATAGGAGGAAGGAATAAAAGGTAAAAACCGGGTTGTAGTTGCCTTATCCAAAAAAAAAAATCGGGTTATTGGGGTTGAGGAGGAAGGAGATGAGAGGATCAGGGCTGCCGAAACATGAGGGATAAGGAGATTGGGATGGAATTTGTTGAAATTTTGGAATCAGTGGTTGCCGAACTGTTGAGATTTTTGAATTTCTTGCCAAACTACTCAGATTGGGTTTGGATTTTGCATGATTTTTGGGAACATTTGAACTGCTTGTATTGGAGATTATGGAAGGTTTTGAATGGTTTACCAAATGAGTGGGTTGGGATTTTGGACAATTTGTAGAAGTGTTTGAATCAGTTGTTGCCAAAATTGGTGAAAATTTTGAATGGTGTTCCATCGGATTGGGTTGAAGTGATGAGGTAGGAAGATTTTTGGATATGGAAAAAGTTGGGATTGGAATATGATTATTAGTTGCAAAGGGATTTTGAGCTGGGCAAGGAGATAAGCTTGAATGTTGTTTAGTTGGAGATAAAGTGTGGATTTGAAATGTGGGATAAGGACTTGGTGCAGGGACTGAATTAAAGGGTGAGTGAAGATGAAATTGGGCATATGGTGTAGGGAAAATAAACTAAGTAGATTATTGGAATTCGAAAAAATGGGATTGAGTGAATAGAAATTGAGTGTCATCAAAACGAACATGCCGAGCGATATAGATGCGGCCCGATTGAAACTCCTAACATTGATAGCCAAAGTGAGAAGAAATGTATCCCCGAAAAATACAAGGTGAAGAGCGAAATGAGGTTTTTTTTTTTGTTATAGGGACGAATGTACGAATAACATATATAACCAAAGATTTTTAAGAAACAGTAATTAGAGGATCGATTAAATACAAGTTCCATTGGTAAAACATTGTGGGAGACATGAGATGGTAATCGATTGATTAGGTAGATGGCAATTTCAAATGAAAATTGCTAATATTTATGAGCAACAAAACTATGAGCGAGAAGAGTAAGACTCATTTCTTCAATATATTAGTGTTGGTGTTAAATCATACCATTTTGTTCATGGGTATGAGGATAGGGTAAATGGTGGATAATCCCTAAAATTTTAAAGTGGGAATGAATTTTACGATATTCACCACCTAATCAGTTTCAATGGATATGATTTTCGTAGAGAATTGACGTTAAACCATTAATTGAAATTGATGAAAAATAGCGAAAACATCTTATTTTTGAACATAGAAAAGTACCAAATATACTTCGTCGAAGCATCCAAGAAACTATACAGTATTTATGACTATCACTAGAAGAAATAGAGGGAGGACTCCATATATCACTAAAAATCAAATCTAAGGGAGTTAAATTCTTATTCACAGAACTTGATAGGGACAGTCTTAAGGATTTTCCAAGCTGGCATGTAATGTCACGACTCATTTCAATTTAAATTTTCATTCGAAACTCGCTTGCTAATTTCAAGAAAAACATTGTAAAACTGGTTTAAAAGTTTGGAATGAATTGAAAATTCCTTTTAATTTGAGGTCCGGCGATGATATCGTTTGCGTTGAAACCTCCGTTTTATTATTTCGGGTTCTCAGGTTGAGTTTGCAGACATTT